>CAUYSK010060506.1:0-11992 GCA_963575035.1 Avahi laniger
GGGGGCTTGCTCACCACAGGACGGAAAAGACCACGTGACCAGCAGCTGGAAGCCAGGGCCCCGTTCATCTCCTGGAAACATCTGTGGCTCTTTGAGAACCAAGGTTTATGTGTCTCTGTGGGAAACCTCAGCATGTCTGACTGTCCCCACAGACGAGAAACAAGTAATTTCCGGAATTACCCATTCTCCTTCCAACCCAATTTATGTAACCACCTCATTTTTACAAATGCAAATCTGTTCTACTCAGGCTTTGGGACTTTTTTCCTCGTCCACACTCGTTAATGAAGTGTTGCTCTCCGCATGCTCCCGAACCTCACGTCATTTCTGTCCCCAAGTTCACAACGATCCCCTCACCCAGTGGTTTTATTTCCATGCCACGACTGTAGGCCAAATTTTGGAAAAGGTGTTTCCAGACACCTTTGCTATGCCCTTTAAAATTGGATTGAAAGCACTTTTACCACATGGAGAAATATATTTTTAATTTGTGATGCTTTTCTACAAGGTTCACTATTTCTGAGTTTAATGTGTTTCCAACACTTTAGGGAGACTCTAATGAAAGCCGATGAATTTTCTTTTCTGTCCAAACAAGTAAAATAAAAATAAAAGTCTATTTAGATGTTGATTCTTTGTTAATATGTGAATTTGATTTATTGTTATATAATCTGGTGTCTATGCCCTTACCTGTTCTTGGTATGTGGAATCACTGAGATTATAAAAAGAAATTCTGCTAAGTTGTGACTCACAGAAATACATATTGATGCTGTAGTTCTACGAGTACAGGTGTGGTTGAGGCACCTGTTTCACTGAAAAACTGCCAGGCCTGCCTTCCAACTTCTTGCCTTCTGGGTTGTGTCATGTTGTTCCAAGTTACCACGAAGAGACACTGTTCTGACAGGGCTGCGGGTGACACCGCATTCCCAAATAATTAATCACACAATTTCAATGTTCTATTTCTAAAGTGGTAACCACCTGTTTTCTGGTAAATGCTAGAAAAAACCATTCAGGGGAGACCATGTCATCAGTGGAGAGTTTCTCTCTCCTCCTAGAAGGACAGCACACATGTGGTACTGACTGGGAAACCTCCAGGGGCCGGGACCTTACCTTTCAGATGTGATGTGGAGTCCCTTTAGTAATTGAAATTCATCTGGCTCCGGTACCTCTCCCTAGATTTGACAGCTCTGGGCTTGACACTGATTGGCTTGTTCAGTAGCTGGCCATCCCTGGGGGACTGGAGAGGACCCAGCACGTGGTTCTCATGAGAGAGGCCAGCATGGCCCAGGCCAAGAGTATGAGGCCGATGGGCACCTTTGCATCCCATGGCTGGTGACAGCCTTTCCACTCAGGTCCTGCCACTGTGACAAACTGAGCCCCTGTGAGGTGCCTTTGCTATAGGACCTGGAAAAGAAAGAACAATGAGCTTCCCAACCCTTATGCAAAACCAAACTCCAACAAAAGCTTCCAAGCTTCTCCAGAGAAAACCCCCATTAGACCACACCACTGGGGACTGCACCTGTGCTCAGCTTTGCGTGGTTTATGAGACAGCACTGTGGCCACAGCTGTGTGCAGAATCGGGTGAGGTCATTCTTAGCCGAACCTAGATGAGTTTGCTGCTGCCTTTATCAGGTTCCACGTGTGACTTGCATCATCTCTTTCCCCACACTCTGTTCCCTAAAGAGCCTCAGTTTAAACGCCGTCTTCCTGTGGCCGACAGAACACTATGCTCGGGTCATCTTTCAAAATTCAGGCAAGTCGCATGGGGAAATCTTGGTGTCTGGGTCATTTTAAGCAAAGATGTTCAGTTTACCAAATAAATTAGACAAGGCCTGGCCACCAAAATTGAATTAACTGTGCAGCATGCCAGAGGCTAGACGATCACAGGCCCCCAAGACAGGGCCTGGAAGGTTCTGAGTCCTTTGAGTGTGACCCATGTACCACCTCCTCCTCGAGGACCCAGCTGTAGCGTCTGATGACGAGGGGGCCACTGGGCATCAGGCCGGGGGAGCCGCAGCTCCTTGAGCCTCAGTGGCTCTCCCCGATCTGCATTCATCCCACAAAACATTCCCCACAAGCCCCAGAAACTGGGGTGAGAACAAGCCAGTGACACTGATGGGGAGGGAGAAAGGTGACTGTAGATGTTGTACTCACCTCCCTGCCACGTCACCTCCACCCGTCAGCTCACTGACTACAGCTACCGTGTTTGAAAGGTGCGACGATCGTGGCCGACAGGCTTCGACGTGGCTCAGAGCGGTCCCCCTGTGCTTTCCTCCTCACGGGGACCCTGACGAGGTAGATGTGGCTGTCCTCGCCCCCAGGCTACAGGTGGAGAAATGGCCGTGGGGAGAGATCCAGCAGGCCTGGTGAGCCAGCTAAGGGGGGCGTCTCACGCCCAGGCCTGCCCGGGCAGCTGCGCCCTGGCCACCGTGGGCACTGGCTCTCCGGATCCATCAGGAGGATGGGCAGTTTTAGCCCCGATTTATGTAGTGCCCTGAGAGGGTGTTTTCATCTTTCCAGAACCTTATAGAAAGGAGCCCAAGCCTCTCTTCGGATCCAAACATTGCAAATGACCGTAAGCTCCACGGCCTGGCTCTCCGCCTGAGTTCTTGCCTAGACCGAGGGGGGTGTTTGGGGCCTTAACAACTAATGACTCCAGAGTGTACCTGGCAGGGAGCCGTGATCTCGGAGGACACCTGGACGGGGACAAGTCCTTTGCTGCGGTGGCCCTGAGCCGAACAGTCGGGCTTTCCTCCCCGGACAGCCCCACCTCACGTGGGATCTCACCACGGCGCCCCGTGATCTGGGCCAGAGTGGCTGTTCTCCAAAATGCCACGGTTAGGCTTCCTCAAGTCTTCACCACTCACCAGCTTGCTGTTTCCGGTTCCGTCCCTCTCCCTCAAGCAAGGCTCATCAGAAGTCTTGGGCGTAGAAAGCCGTGTCCTGTATAGTCGGAGAACCAGAGGAAAGAACCCCCCAAAGGTCACAATGTTGTTACCAGGGAAAGTGTCCCCAGCACCCCTCCTCACGGTGGCGCTGCAGCCAGCTTTGGAAAGGGTTCTGTCTGTGAACAAACCTCCCGTCAGGGCCTCTGAGTCACCCTGTGTGGCGTGGCTGTCTTCCCAAACACCTTCCATCTTCCTTGGGAATGTTGCTCAGACTTCTAACTTTTGACTCCATTATTTAATCCTTTTTTCAGCGTGGCTTCTGTGTGTGTGTCATCTTTGAAAGTATTTCTAAAACTTCTAAGTATGTCATTCTCTCCCAATAAAAAATAAAAGAATATCGGGTACCGAAGTGGCACTTAGAGCTATGGTCATAAAACAGCAGAAAGTGGGGATGCACCAGTCGCCCTCCAGCCAGGCAGCTGCCCACTGGTGTCTGCCCGCTAGTGGGTGTCTCTGTGTCCCTCCCTCCAGGAGCCTGGTCCACTCCCCGTCTCCCCACGGTCCAGGCACATACTCCTGGCTCTCACCTCTGCCTGGTGGTGACCTGGAGCTTCCTTGGGTGCAGGCTGGCGCGGCTGCCGCTGGTGGCTGCTGGACGGGAATCGCTCCTGCTGCTTCTCCACATCCTGTGAGCGTGAAGCACATTTGCCCTACAACGTGTCCCCACGTCTAGGTCTTCTTAAAGAAGAGATGCCCATAAGGTGTTTGGTCGTATGTTCTCGTCTTCACTAGCTTCTCTACAAACAGATAAAATTGAAGGCCCAGGACCGCGGGGGGTGGAGGTGGCAGGGGGCTGAATCCAGCAGCGCCCACACCCTCCGAAACGAGAACAGCTCACCTTGGCGCACCTTGCATGCACCTGGCTCAGCTCGTCCCCAAGAAAGCAAGTCTAAGCCTCCGCCAGGGGCTGCAGCCAGACCGCACATGACCAGGACTTGCTGACCTAACAGCTGGCCCTGCGAGCCAGTCACATCTGTGTCCTGGAGAAGCACGCCACCGGACGTGGCAAGGAAAACGTGGTCCCCACTCTCCCATACCCAAGCTAAAATGAGAAGTTTCTTATCTCATACATAGTAATAAGTTACAAAATTTTATTCCTTTCATTTCGCCAGTGGCTTATACTTGGTTCTGTTTTTTCTGAGGGAAACAGGGTACTGACCTCCTTCAGCCTGGCAATCAGTGTGAGGGGTCGGTCCCTTGTTCCCAGGTAACGTTGGGTTTCCTTATCCCCAGTAAACGTCTGGTGTTCCACCTTTCTCTGCTAAGAAAGAGCCGCAGCTTTGGCAAAGGTAGTGGTTAAAAAAAAAAAATCAATAATTGGGCAGCTGAAATTTTTAGCTTCTTGATTGGCCCTTTCCCTAAACATTGCTGTCTTGTTCAAGATTCATCTAACTTCCCCCTTGAGAGCCTCCTCCCAGGGAGTAGACCGCAGAAGGCGTGCACAGGTGCAGGGGAAAAAGGGGATGGGGGTCTCTGTTATTTCGATAGGTTAGAAAGATGGACCCAGAACAACCATATACATTTTTTTGGTATAAACTGCAGATCTGGAGTTTCAGGATTTTTGTTTGAGACATTTTTTGGTCGCTTTGATCCATGTCAACATAATGTCATAGTATGATGCGACTTTTTAAGTTCATCATCTTATGCACATCAATACAGTGTCCACTTAATTAAAAAAATATACGTATACACACACACACACACAGAGTACAGAGGCCAGAGTGCAACAAGACCCTGCTAGGTCCCTAGAGGTCTAGACGCACGTGCAGTCCTGGCCCCCGCCCTCCGGTGAACCCCCGTGTGTAACAAGAGATCTTGACCAGTGGCCAGGTGGAGGGGCCGGGAGATTGAGGATGGGGGGCCCACGTGGAAACCAAATGAAGGAGCATTGAAAGGACGGGGTGATTCGCTGGGGGAAGCACTGACTCCGGGGGAACACATGACTTGCCTCTGGCTCTCCTGCCCCCCTCTGGATGCTGAAAGACCTGACCTGAGTGGCTCCCCAGCCCAATGGGGGGTGCTGGGTGCGTATCCCTGGGAGGCAGCCTTCAGCTGGGTGGAGAGAGCAGCCCCAGCACTTAGAGCTGCGCAGCGTTGGAAGGGGCATCTCAGAAACGGGACACTCTGCCTTTACTAACTGTCTCTCACCAGAGCCAGCTCGCCCCAGGGGTGCTGGTTCTCGGTGAGCAGGGGGTGGCCCTACCTCTGGTTTGTGGGCTTGGGCAGGACACCCGGGCTGGCAATGCCTGTCTTAACTAAGAGGAGGAAATAACCAGCAGGATAAGCCCCGGCTCCTGGCCAGATGCCAGTTGGGATGAAGGAGGAACCAAAATCATGGACACGTGTGACTCTCTCCAGGGGACCCCCTCCCCTCCAGGTTCTCCCTCACACGGAGGTTCCCACTTACTCCAACTCCAGGAAGCCGCCAGCTGCGGCAAGGAAGTCCGTGTCAAAGAATCTGGAAAGACTGCCACTCGGTTTGAAAATCTTGTTCCCGCCGTTACATTGCTTTTCCTCGTCTTCCCTCCCAATTTCCATTTAAGAATCTTTCACAGAAAATTCCTAATCTTATCAAGAACTGCACAAACATCATACAACTACGTTCTCCTCTGGTGACACAAAGCATACTCTTTTGTGAAGATTCTGATTCTACACCAAGGCATGCTTGCAACAAATTTCTACAAATTTTGTACACCATGAGCTGAGTTTGGGTTCTCTAAAGTGAGGCCAAAAAAAAAAAAAATGTAATTCAGGTGTCTTAAGTAAGTAATCTTGTCATGTGGTTTTTGTTTCTTCAACGAAGTTTGTTTATATCAGCAACTTTGAAAATCAGTCAGATATATCCCGTTGGCTTCTCCCTGGCAGTTTTTCTCTGGGGGTAGAGGTGGGGCCCTTGAGTGGGGGGTGGGCAAAGACGCCAGTGGGCTCTGTTGCTGGAAGTGAGTGATGGCCGATGTTGGGCTGAGCCTGGAAACCCACCCCAGGGCTCCCTGGAAGACAGACAGGGAATGACAGGTAAAGGGGTCCCATCTCCCCTTCCTCTCTTCCCCCCACTGGCAGAGACTGGCTTGCGCAGCCGGCACCTCTCTAGGCTACTGCCATCACCACTGCTGTGCAGGCAGGCCTCTGCCATCCTCCTTCCCTCCTGAGAAGGTTCTGGAATCTGGGGTGAGCCGCTGTTGTCAGAAGCTGAACAAACAGGAGGAAGCAACGTCTGAGAGAGCAAGTGTGTCTGGTGACAAGGACGCCCCCAAAGCCTCGACTGCCCACTCATGACTGGACGTCCGCAGTGCCCCCACCTCTGGTGGACGTTCTCCAGCGAGTGCCAACCCAGCAGGAGGCTTTCGTGATTGGGGTTCAAAGAGAAAAAGGACGTGACTTTGGCTTTAATGGCCATGTCTTAAAAGGTCATGACGTAGGAACTGTTTTCATTAACGTTGAAAACCATTACAGCAGATGAGACGGCTGACACTGACTCTGTTGCCAGGACATTTTAAAAAACACAGCATTTCAGGAGAATAAGATTTTGAGAAGCATGTGCTTTTCAACCTAAAATAGGAATTCAAATCTTTTTACAGCACATTATAACAAGGCTTTAAGTTTTGCTGTAAGCCAAAAATAATTTTCAAATATCCTTTCAAAATGTCAATGATTTCAAATCTTTGTTCACCAGACCTCCTATTAAGCACTAAATTTACCTTGTTTTATTCCTGATGTCATAATTTTTAATAAAATCAATGACTTCCCTCTACCACCACTTTTTACATCTCTTCCTTTCATCTTTTTTCCTTTCCGCAGCTGCCTCTGACTCTTCACTCTGCAAATATCTGCTCCCTCTCTTCCAGCCTCTACCCTCCTCCTCCTCTCTCTGTCCCTTCCCATCTTGCCCTCCCCACATTCCCTTGATGAGCCCAGAATAATCAGTGTCCCCAGCCTTTCCCCTTTGTATGCAGAGGGGCTGGTCTGGGTCCCCACTCTACTGTCCGGAGTGCAGGTCTCAAGCCTCAGGGTTCCCACAGTCCTCGGGGACCTTCCCCTCTCAACATTCAAAGATGACAGGGTGATGGGTTTAGTTTACTGATCCTGGGGGACCAGCCTTCTGTACCACATTTGCCGCACTCTGATCATGTGTCCCAGTGCTGTGGGCCTTTGTGGGGCTCGTAGGAATATGGAGAAAAACAAATAGCTATGTCCTGGTCTGAGAGAGAGGAGGGTAGAGGGCAAGTGGACTGAAAGTCATTCATGTAAAAAACTTTTCTTGAGCTCTTCTAAATCACCAGGCACTATGCTAAACACTGGGATGGAAGGACAGTCTTCACCATCAAGGACTGTCTAGCTGGAGAGACACAAACACAAATACCTCATGTGGCCACAGTAGTAACAGTAAGCAAGGAATGATGACCATATTTTCTCAACCACAAATGGGGCACGTGGGCCGAATGATACCCTGACGCAGGGACAGGAATTGTTATGGGGACCTGCATGGGTTAGAGAGAGAGGCAGGCACAGATGCTATTTCATGAAGGGAATAGGCCTGTTTCTTGGAGCAAACCAACATGACACTGGCTAATTTGGGGCCAAAAAGCCCCAGGATTTGCCACTGGGGGGATCTTGGGCCAATAGGTATCAGCCTGACAGTTCTGCCGCAATGCTACAAGGCAAGAGAATGTGAAGTCTGGACACATTAAAAATTTCTACTTAAAGGAATAGTGATCAGTGTGGAGGGAGGAGGCTCTGGATCCTACAAAGATAACCGGACCAGGACTCTCTGTGCCAAGCGCTCCCCAGGCAGGAGGCTGTGGTCGGCTGCTCTTCTCTGCCTTACTCCATCCCACCCGGCCCCAGGAACCAGAAACAGATGGGGTGAGGCTATTCTCTGCTCTGCTGCCCAGCCTTCATCAGGGCCTGACCTCCTGCGGCCTGAGCTAAGCCTGATGGTAGCAGTAGCTCCTTAGGTGGCTTCTTAGTCGCATTCACCACCCCGCAAAGCAGAGTGTAGACACCAGGAGGGTGTCATTTAACCCCAAAACTGAGATCCATGGCGTGCAAGCCTAGGTGTATTCGTGGAGATAACAAAATGCCATATTTAAAAATCCAGGACTCCCTGAAACTATGTACATCTATTATGTATCAATAAAAAACATTGCTTCATTAAAAAAATTTTTTCATAATAAAATAAAAATCCAGGATTGTCGCGGGCATGGATGAATTGAAGAAGGGCCTGAGAAAGAGGGGAGGTGTAGGCAGCTTTGTTTAAATTCCACAGTGTTAGAACAAAAAAGAAATACTTAACAATCTGGTCTTACCTGGGTCTCCCAAACCAAATCTCCCTCCTGCCCCCTCCGCCGCCACTTTTTCCCAAATCTGTCCCCATCCTCCGAGATGACGCGTTTCCTGAGCTCTCCCAGCAGAGGGCAGCAGAGTACACCTCATGAGCTCGAGGAGCCGCCAGACAGAGCATCCACCCGCAGGTGCCGGTGCGCGGCCGCTGGGCAGCGCTCCAGGCGCCGCAGACACAGCCAAAAGCGAGACACACAAGGTCTCCCCTTTGCCCAGGAGGAGGAGAGAGAACAACGGGCAAATCCTCAAGACCTCAGCACTGTCCAGTGACGGGGGCAGGAATGGGAAGGGACTTGCAGATTTTGACATTTATTCATCCAGCTGATACCCACCAGGGCTTGTTAGGGGCCAGGCACTTCTGGGGATGAGGAGGCCAGCGTACACGATAAACACAGAGAGGGCTGTACACTCTCTTAAAAGACATCAAGTGCTACGGAGAAAAGAATGCAGAGCAGATGTGGGGATCGCTTGGGCTGGGAGCAGCGGGACGGTGCGGCTGGGTTCCCTGCGAGGTCCGACTGGAGCAAGCTCCAAGGAGAGGGACAGCCACGCAGTCTGCAGCCAGCCACGCGGCTGCACTGGGACCACCGCAGCATGCCCAGGTCCCACCCCTGGGCCAGGTCAAGGCCTCTGGTCCAGAGCAAGGCCCCTGGGCAGCCCCATCGCATACACCGACCCCTCACCCCCCCATCCTATTCTACAATTGACCACAGTGAGGCTCAAACAGGCCAACGGCTTGCTAACTAAACAAAGGTCAGGATTCGAACCCAGAGTTATTCAAACCCTGAGCTCACCAGTTACCCCAGCATCACGCCCCCTCTTAGGCTCTGTGATGGTTCCTCCTGCCACTGCATGACACAAACACTTGGATTGTTCTGTGCCCTTAGTTAACTTGCAGGGACACTGTCAAGAGGGTAAGGGAGCCGTGCCTGACACCCCTGGACAGGCTGCTGCCCGCATCGGACCTTTGTGGTTTCCAACACCCAAGATGCCAGAGAGCTAAGAGAGATCTCAGAAGACGAGCTCCAGAGTGGGACGGCCAGGCTGCTTCCGGGACGGCTGGTCTTAGCCAAAAGGCAGCTTTCAATTAATTATTTATTTTGAACTGCTGCTCCAGCAAACTTAATTGAGGCATTCGTGTCTCATCTTCGAGACTCGCCTTAGCTGACGTGGTGACGTGGGCAGGAGACAGACGGGCCACACCCACAAACTGGTGCGAAGCAGTGAGCAGCACAGCCTGGGGCTCGCTGGGTGGGGCCTTGCCTGGACCAGCCCCGGCCCCTGGGGATTCTGGCCACATGCAGGAAGCCATGGAGGACCAAGAGCAGGTGGCTTGGGACCTTGTCAAGCCACAGTGCTGGCTTGTCACTCAGCTGGCTGAGCCCCAAGGTGCTTTTTAATGGGGACACGAGTGCCTGGATGTTCAGGCCCCTGATGTCTCGCAAGGACCCCAGGCAGGGGTTCTCCCCATTTTATAGGGGGGACCTGGAGAGTCCACTGACCCTCAAGAGAGTGGAGAGCATGTGTGTGATGAGGCTGAACCAGAACTCAGGGCTACAGATGCAGTCTCCAGCGCTTGCCACCTGCACAAGCAGGTCACCCAAGGAACAAACATGCATGTGACACCCTTGGGCCACCCTGAGACCCAGGAGAGTAGGGGCTCTGCAGGCAGAGCTGTCACTCCCTGTGTTGAATAAACTGTTAGGTGGCACAGCCCTGAGACTCTCTGAGGTCACAGCGTTATGGGTTAACGCTCAGCCAGGATCACAGTGGTTTCCCTCTGGGCAGTGCGCCCCAGGTCACCCATGTCTGCTCAGATCCCACCTGGACCTGTGGGCACCGGGGCAGGGTGGGGTCTGTCCAGCTCTTGCTCTGGGCCCCATGCTCTGGCCTGGGCAGCTTAGGCTAGCTCCAAGCGACTAGGCCCTCATGTCCAGCTCACGTCTAGCCTCCACCTCACCCTTCCCACCCCCTCCAGGTGCTGGGGCTCAGGGCCTTCTGGGACTCTCAGCAGAGGCGCCTGCCCCTGTCTGGGGCCCACTCCCTCTGGAGAGGAATCTCCTAAAATGACTCAGGCTGCCCAATTACAGGGGACACACCCTGAGTAGCTCTCTGGAACCCACCCTCCCACCTGTTCAAGGGGATGGGGACTCCCCCCAAGTGCTGTGGGAGCTAGGAAGCCCACAGGACCCTAACTACTGGTGCAAAGAAGTCACCCACCCACAGCCATACCCGCCATGGTCCAAGGGGATGCTCTGAACTGGGACCCACCAACTTTGCAGGTCAGGGGACTTGGGAGGTTCTCCTCAGTCTTTAGGGACAGAGCCCAAATGGAAGAGGGGGTCCCATTTCAACCTCTTGCCTGGGACTTTGGCTCACAAAGTCCAATCAGAAGTCAAGACCTGCTGGAGCCAGGCAGTGCCCAGGGACAGCCTGGGACAGGAAGAGAATGTTCTCGAAGCCGAACCCCTCCAGAGCCTGGCCGCACAAGACCATGGAAGCTGTCCTCGGCGGCCCCACATTGCCGCTGTCCCCTTCCCCTTCCTCCCTCCTCCCTGTTGGTGTGGGAGGACGGGCCACCTCCCCGTGCCCCCTCCCCTGGGCCCGGCACACACCATCACCTCTGACGACGGAACGCAAAGTAGAGGAGGAAACAGCACAGGACATGCAGCATGCAGTCTGCAACAGGCCACCTATTGGTGTGAAAAACTAGACTTTCTAAAAGATTCCATCCCAAGGAGTCTCTTCTGTGGTCTCTTTTCCTTCCAAGTCGCCCTCCCCAGCCCTGAGCAGCAGAACGCAGTTGAGCTGAATGACAGACCACCGGGCCCAAGGCGGGTGGGGTGGGGCCACGAAGGGACTGCAGGGTTTAAGGCACGTGGGGAGGGGGCATGACATTCATGCCTAGAGCTCTGGGGGCTGGGGGGCAGGATAGATTTACGAGGCCAGTCCCGGATCCCTCCTTCCTCCTCCTCCCCACCCCCAATTCGGCCAGGTTGAACAACCCCGTGTGAGCCTTAAGAAATTTCTCTGTCCTGAAATCCGTACGTGCCACCAGCTAACTCTCCCTGTGGAGTGCCCACCTTCCTTTTGTTAATAAGGGACACTTGCTACTTAATGACTCGCCACTGTCTGCAAATCTGGTCCAGAGCAGGTGTTCAGAATCCTAGTGGTGGACAGACAACATCTGGAGGGCCCCAAACCAGCTATAAACGTCCAGGTGACTCTAGAAGAGGAATTAGGCCAGGCACAGTGTCTCACACCTACAATCCCCACCCTTTGGGAGGCCGAGGCAGGAAAACCATTTGAGTCCATGAGTTCAAGACCAGCCTGGGCAACAGTGAGATCCTGTCTCTACAAAAAATTTTAAAATAAACCGGGTATGGTGGTGAGTACCTGCAGTCCCAGCTACTCAGGAGGCTGAAGCAGGAGGATCGCTTGGGCCCAGGAATTGGAGGTTGCAGTGAGCTATGAGTATGCCATTGGACTCCAGCCTCAGTGACAGAGTGAGACTCTATCTCTAAAAATAAAAAAAGAACAGGAGGAGATAGATTGCCTCCATATCAAACCAGAAGGCTTTACTAGGTATTATGACTGCAACTTTTTTGACCCAGGACCAATACAGGGGAGTCAGAATAAGAAAGCACGACCATGAGCTGGTACCCTGGCATCCGGACACCATGTAGGATGGTGGTTAGACTCTTCCATCCATG
>CAUYSK010060508.1:0-19510 GCA_963575035.1 Avahi laniger
AATTTATTTAATTAAATGCTTAAAACCTAGTTTTTGGGTTTTTTTTTTTTTGGTTTTTTTTTTGGAGACAAAGTCTCACTCTGTTGCCCAGGCTAGAGTGAGTGCCGTGGCGTCAGCCTAGCTCACAGCAACCTCAAACTCCTGGGCTCAAGCGATCTTCCTGCCTCAGCCTCCCGAGTAGCTGGGACTACAGACATGTGCCACCATGCCCGGCCAATTTTTTCTATATATTTTTAGTTGTCCAGATAATTTCTTTCTATTTTTTTTAGTAGAGACGGGATCTCACTCTTGCTCAGGCTGGTCTCGAACTCCTGAGCTCAAACAATCCGCCTGCCTCGGCCTCCCAGGGTGCTAGGATTACAGGCGTGAGCCACCGCGCCCAGCCAAAACCTAGTTTTTGATGCCAGCTTTCCCCCTGCTGGCCCTCAGCCGCCAATCAGAGAGCAAATCTGAGATTTACAGAAAACAGGTAATGTGAAAGTAACACAAGAAATAGGAAGCAATATTTCAGGTAGCAAAGCCATTTAAATCAACTTAGCATTTTTTTTTTGCAACATAGACTTTTTCTTGGCATCCGTCCTATGAGGCGAGATGATATTGGTATGGAAATGACTATCCAGGTAGATGTGCATGGGGAAGACAGACTGACTTACCAGGTTTTGAGGCAAAGTCCACCGTGGTTCAACAAAGGCAAAACAAAGAGGAGAGAGTAACTTTCAGGGGTATTTTGTTTATAAGACACACATACTTGACTGTCCATTAGAGAAAAGGCTTTTTAGAAGAAAACATGTGGCCAGTTGTCACAGGTGTGGTTCTCTGTACTGTGCTCACTGCCCCAGCTGCTGTGACTGTTGCCTGCTAAGGGTTCACAGCTGCCCCTTCTTATGCCTCCCTTGACCTCTCTCCTGCAAGAGGCAAGTGCTCTCGAGTGGTTTGTGCCAGAGGCGCCTGCGAATCAGGCCAAGGCTCCACATCACCCACGCCACATTCGTGCTGACTTGCCCCTTCACTCCTTCCCTCATAAACTCTTCCTACAGAGCCTTTCCACAGCTGTGGTCCCCTGTTGTCATCAGGCTTCACAGGAAACTGGAATCAGAAGGGATCTGGAAGGAATCACACAGCAAATTAATGACAGAATGTGAAAGACATTATTAGCCTCTTCAATATTCTGTCTGCTGGTCTTTCTATTGTGCCTCATTGAGATCTAGCTACATTGGCACATTTAATAGCTCTCAATTTTGATGCATCTTCAAAAAGAATATATGTGTAGGAAAGCTTATTGAATTAACTCTCTCTGCTATCCACGTCTATGAGAAGCTGAGCTATTTAGATCATTAGTCACTATGACCTTCTGTTGACTGTTGATCCAAATTACGGGCTTAACTATCTATGAAGAAAATCAAAAATGTGGGCTTCCAAGAGCAGCACTCCAGGGAGCTCCTTAAAGTGACAGCAAAGGTTACAGTCCTTAAAGAATTTTGCCACATATTAAATGTTGTTAGAATAGCATTTGTGTTGCACATCATGACTTATAATACACTATCATAAATATTTCACTTATCCTCACAGTAACCCTGTGACCTGAGTACAATATTAAGATCTCTGTTTCATAATTGAAGCAACTGAAGTTCAGGGATATTAAAGGACTTGCTCAATGTCTAATACTATTAGTTGCACAGTGGAGATTTAACAGAGTATTTTTTTATTAGGAAATTTTGTACCTTTCTCCTTAATTGTCTATTTTATCTACTCTACTATGTTTTGTCATTTCTTAAATTGTCAGACTTACAACATCAGCTTATTTAATCATCCCAAAACTCTGTAATACTATTTGTTTTTTTTTTATTTCAGAATATTATGTGGGTACAAACATTTTGGTAACATATAATACCGTTGCCTCACCTAAGCCAGGGCTACAAGCGTGCCCATCTCCCCCCATACAGTGCACTCTGCATCCATTAGTTGTGAGTTTAGGCAACCCCACCACTCCCTCCAATGTGACCGGCACCCAGTGAATATACTTCCACGTGAACGCCTTGGTGTTGATCAGTCAGCACCAATTCGATGGCTGTAATGCTATGTGTATGCTAGAACACGAGACAGTCTAGAATTTCTACAAGGTAACAAAATAGGCTGCATAATTAAACATTTATCCTATTTCTATAAAGTTGATGTGTCAAGATTTTTGTTTCACTCCACTTGTTATAAATTTGATTTGCAGTTCTGTAAAATTAATGTCCATTGATTTCTCAGAAAACTGTGCATTCCCTACATAGAGGGTTTGGTTTTTAGAGGAACCAAACAGTACATCATTATTGATTAGGTATTGCCTTTCCTTAAGGGTTGTTGAGAAGGTGACATACTCAATGCATACTAAATGCATACTCAGATGTAACACCTTATTTAATTCGTCTCCAAGATTCAGCCTGTCTCCTAGCCAACCACAGCATAGTTTACTTTAGAAATATCAATATATTTTTTTCAGACAAAAAAAGTAAAACAAGAAAATATTGCCCCAAGTGTTAGCTTGTATACACAGAGAAAACGTATGGTTTCAACTTAATGAGAGGATAGAAACCATTTCTTCTCTGTAGCTTAAAAGAATATACCCTCCATTTCCAGTATCTTCTTGATACTGGAATGTGCAGTTAAAAGTGACAATGGGAATATTGATAAGCCAGAGAGGGAGCACGGAACTATTGAGGGGCTCTGGCATATCTTAGAAATTATCATTCCAAGTGCCTTACGCACTTATCTCTAATTCTGGGCATGCATGAAAGAGCCAAGCAAATTTCATGTAATTGCCATACTCTGAAGGTTCCAGAGGGAAATCACCGATCACAATTATTTACTTACACACAAATGGGAAACTTAAGTAACCTCAGGGTCACACCGAAACAGCTCTTGACTTGGGTTACAACTTCAAAATTAATGGGAAAGAGCAGGCGGTAAGGTCACTAGGGCTCATTGAGCAGCCTCGCCATAATTAAAGACCCACACCAGAAAAATGACGTTATTCGCCGCTCTGGGAGGGGAGAGGGTTACTCATTCCAGCAGATCTTAAACATCAAGTAGTTGCAAGTTCTGGCCACAAAGTTCTATGCCTTTAAGAAAGCAAGTTTCCTTCTGTGTTGTTGGTAAACTGATTGTCATGGGCAGTCATTTTAATTACTTTTAAATCTTTTATAAGCATGTTATCAAAGGATTTACATATCATCCCGTGTCTGGCATAGGGCTGCAGGCACCACGCACAGAAGGCATCCATGTACAATTAATTACCTCTAATAAGCATAGAGGGCTTAACTCTGCAAGCTTCAAACAAACATAACTTGTAAGTCGATCAAGTCACTCAGAGCCAGAGATCTAACTGTTAGATTCTTGGAAGGTACAACTCACTTTGGAAACTTATTACAATAACAAGACGAAGTAAGATTTGGAGTGGAGTGAGAAACGCATGCACAGTCCTGGCCGACAAAACTTTACTACCAAGTTCTCCCATGGAACGCATTCAAGCAACGATTTAAGCTTGTGGATGCACCGAGGTCGCTGCGATCGTCGGGCTGTTTCATCACAGCTGGGTTCGGGTCACTGTACTGGCAGAGTCTTTCTCCAGAGGTGGGTCTTCACACAAGGAAATAGACACTCTTGTCTGTGGCCTCCCAAAAAATCCTACTTTGGTCACTAGCCCTTAAAGATGGAGATGCCACAGAGCTTCCTTTTAGGAAACGTGTGAACGTAAGTAAGGCAAAGAACCGAAGCGATACAGCAACAATGGAGAAAAGAAAAAAATGTTTTAACTATTTCTTTTCAAGATATCTGACAAAATTAGGTGATAGAAATTAGAGTTTTTGTTTTTGTTTTGTTTTGGGTGTGGTTGTTTTGTTTTTTGGATATTTTTTAAGCTTTATCTGCATAATTGCTTCTGATTCCAACTGTCCACTCTGGGTGGTGACATACCAGACCTCGGGTCCAGAGGGATCTCATTAGAACCGAAGGTTGATACAGGAGCAACTGGCTTCACCATGATCAAGGCCACACATTTCCTCGGCTTCTCTGGCTTAGAAGGAGCAATAACAGCACTTAGACAGCTGTAATAAGAACAAGAGATTTCGCTTTTACTGCACTTTCCCATGTGACATTTGAAAGGCGTGACTGGTCTGAAAAGTTGGATAATGGGGAAACTGAGTCAGCGTTTAAGAATTATTTGACTCTATCGGGGAATCTGATAGAGTCACCTCTCCCAGGTGCAGCAGAGCATCTTTGTGAGTGGCAGTATTTGGGATTAGCCACCCACAAAGGTGTCCACTGTTATTTAGTTAAACTGATTCTCAGCAAGCCCTTGAAATATCCACCAATGTTTTTGAGTCTCTCTATGATCCACCAACATCTTCCTTTGTCATGGATTTCTGCTTCATTTCCACTTCATACTTTTTATTCGTACAGTACCAAATTGATTACAAATACTTACAGAATTCTGGATGCAATACCTGGAAGATCTGGATTTGTACAAGTTTTCTTTCCCAAAGCATTAATGTTAACTGTATCTTCTTCCCAGTATAACTTAATCAGACTAATAGATAAAACTAGGATCCAAATACCTATGTGTTCAATACATGAGTGGATTGATAAAATGTGGTATATGTATACCATGGAGTTCTACTCAGCCACAAAAAAACAATGGTGATCTAGCACCTCTTGTATTATCCTGGATAGAGCTAGAGCCCATTCTGCTAAGTGAAGTATCACAAGAATGGAAAAACAAGCACCACATGTACCACCATTAAATCAGTACTAATTGATCAACACTTATGTGCACATATGGAAGTAACATTCACTGGGCGTAGGGCAGGTAGAAGGGGGAAGAGGGGATGGGTATATTCACACCTAATGGGTGTATTGCGCACTTGTATGAAGGATGGACATGTTTGTAGCTCTGACTTGGGTGGCGCAAAGGCAATATATGTAACCTAAACGTTTGTACCCCCATAATATTCTGAAATTTTAAAAAATTAATTATAAAAAATTAAAAAATAATAATTGTCTTCCTAATGAATTCACCATTTTTTGTTATAAAATATCTCTGCTTAGATAGTTCTCCTTATCTTGAAGTCTATTTTGCCCGATATGAATATATCCATTCCAGTTTCTTGTGCTCAATGTATGTATGATATATCTCTATTCATTCTTTTACTTTCATCCTATCTGCATTTTTATATTTGAAATGTGTCTCTTATAGAAATAAAGCTAGATCATTTCAAAAAGCTCATCAGAAAAAAAAAACAACAACAACAAATACCCATGTTATTGGTAGACTCCAGAAAAATCTGTGTTTCCTGATATAATAATCAGGAATATTGCCTTCTCTCCAATTATTGGGCATCATATTAATTTTTTTAAAAAACCAGAAATATTTAATATTTAAGTAGATTGTTAAACATGCAATGCTAGCATACTTGCTGCTAAGTGCAAAAGCGATTTTAATGCATCACTCGGTTGGTTAAGCCATGTGTGCACAAGATAGCACATGACACGTCCCTACAAAGTTGCCTCAAGCTCAGTGTCTACACCCACCTTCCTAGACAATAGGATCAGAAGCCTCTAATTTCTTCCAAAATCTTCTGTGGCTCTTTAAATGAAAGCTACAAACAGCATACAAATTAAGCTACATGCAGGAAGAGGCATTTAAAGAAAAGGTGAGGATCTACCCTAACGTTATTCCATCAGTCTTGTTCTAAAGAAATCTTTTGCATCCTTTTATAGTTAAAAAAAAAAAAGAAAAAAGAGGAAATTACTCATTTCAGAAAAGTAAAATCAGATCATTTGTATGTGTCTTCATATTTTCAGTGACAGGTAGGTAGGTTTTTTAATGAAATCCTTTTGGTTTCTTGAAATAAATTTCTTCTGTTCTAAATGTAATGCTTTATTTTCAATTAATCTAAGACCTGAGAGCCTTAATTATCGCAGCAGCAAGTCAGACTAAAACACTGATTACAGACATTTAAACTTTGACCCTAAGAAGTAGTTACTCTTCAACATGATTCATTTTATTTTTTTCCTCCAGAGGTCTAATCTTTCAACCCTTCCCAGACAACCTATAATTCTGTTCCTTTGCCCTCTCTGAAATTACCCAAGTGCTGTCTGCCTTCGGGGGAGATTTACTGCCCTAATGGCAGAAGCTGTGAAGGTCAGCTGAAAGCTTCAGGTCTGTCTGCCTAGGGACAGGGGATTCCTAAATAATTTCAACGGTCCCCCAAAATAATGATTGGTTTCAGTAACTTGATGACAGGCAAACTACTACAAGAAAGTCTGTTTCTCCGCTGGGAAGAATTCATTTGCTGAGTTTCTGTATACAATGACAGTAGCTGACTGTGTGACATCATCAACAAGCCATTAAACCACAGCCACAGCTCCAGGAGTTTGTGGGGTGGCTGTTGCTGCTCCCTTTGAAGTACACACAACATTCATTCTCATACCAAATCTTCCCCTTGCTTTCCTCAGGGTTGTGTAATGCAGTGTTTTTTGTCATCACAAAACTGCTTCAGACCTGGCTTTCTCTTAAAAGATGTATGAGATGATTTCAGCTAAATTCTTTTGAGGGTTTGGTCTTGATCTAGGTTAACATCTGTAAACTTTGTGAGCTAGAAATGGACTCGATTTGCTGAAGTCAACTCTTCATTACCTGAGAGGGGTTTACCTTGGCTCCCCATGACTCCCTACCTGCCTGTGGGTCAGCCCATAAAACACCAGAAGAGGCCAGATGGGGATGGGATGAGCGTGTGAAGGTGCTGGAGATTGGCGTGTGTGCTGTGGCTCAATGTCCTTCTCATGCTGAAAGAAAATCTGAGAAAAGAAAAAAAATAAATAAAGTCCTTCTCATGGCGTGACGAAGGCAGATATTGACGGCTATTCATTCAGTGTTTACTAAGTCCATTTATGATTAACTCTCTAGTATCTTCCACATTTTTCCCCTACTAATTGCATGTTTAAATTATGAAAATAAACCTTGTCACAGATGTAACATTTTATTTGTGAGCAAATCCACAAGTATTTGTCGAATTAGTGGTCCTCTTAATCGGTTTTCGGTCTCAAGTGGACAAAAAGCAGAAAAAGAAACATACCAGTAGCATGAGGCAAGCCTCCAGAATATCAAAGAGTTGAGTTCCTAAGACTTGGCTTAATTTTGTAGCTGGCATCACAAAAAGTATTATTCAAATAATAGAGAACCAGACTTTCTTGTACTGTATACCATGACCTTTCCGTTTCAATTTCTAGATTTCAATTCAATTTCAATTTTCTTCAAAAAGCACCAAATGAGCACCCCAAACACATACTGATGCATATAAAGTCACATGATCTCAGCTCTGAAGGAATACCTGATTGTACTATTTTCCATAAAATCTTCACAAATCATTCTCTTCCACTCCTGGGCCTTCATCTGCCTTTCTCGGAGGGTGATGGTGACTTTCTCCTTTCATCTGTTAAATATCAGGGATCTCATCTTAGTCTTAAAATGTCTTCAAAGAATTGTTACTTCTTAAATCTCTTTACAGCCTTCACTGTTCCTCTTATGTTCTACTTCTCTAGTGTTCTACAGACTTCCTGTGATCATTTAGTGTTGTTCCTTTTTTCCTTTCTCTCAAGCTGGATGCATGAACAAATTCAATGACACTAGCTATACATACATGCATGGGCTATTTGCCTTATTTTTATCCCAGCTTTAAGGTAAAACTCATTCAGTTTTAACAACTAATTATTTTATATCATTGTGCTGGTATGTCTATACCCAGAATACATACCGAAGAAAAGTTATTGGTTTTCTAAATACTAGGCCATTACCCCACTAATTGCTATTCTTGTTTAGAGCTACTTATACAGGCTTGAAGGTCATAATTTAGTCTGGCTTCCTTAAATACGTTTCTGCCTTATTTTTCTTCCTTTATTTAAACTTGCTTTGTCCCTTTTTTCATGCTTCAGTTTGATTATTAATCACTTGTCCTTGTTTTCCACAAAACTTAGATTAAATTTCTTAATAAAAATCTCCCAAAAACTAAATCGACATTTCCTATGCGACAAAAGACACAATCATTCACACTGTGCGGGGGATTTGCCATCTATCCACAATAACATCTGCTTCCAAAAACAAAGTCAGACATATTACTTTTGTTGAATTTTATATTTTGGTTTCTGGCTTCCTCAGAAGCTCTGGATTTATTGCCCCATTACTATGATTTGGTCCCTACTTCATCTTTGCGTTGTTGACCCTTCCATCTATTCACTGATACAATTACTTCCCTTCAAAAATGGAAATAAATCTGCCTAAACTTGGGATGGAATTATAATTTATTCTTTCAGTTGAGTTCCTTGATTGGTCTCTCACTTTTCTTTAAGAGTGGTAGATTTTTCACATCATCTCTTTGTCCTTGCTTGTCTACTAGAGACGACACCCCGTAGTAATTTGATACGCATCAGGTAGCATAGGTTACACACACATTTTTGCAACACTCAATAAATTTTTGCTACACCCACTAGTTCCCTAAGGTTTAATGAAGATAACCCTTCTGGTACTTGGCTAAGCAAATGAACCTTTCTTGAAGTTTTTCAATGAAAGGAACTAGCATTTACTGAGTACCTGCCATGCATCTGTCCTTTTACCACATTAACTCATTTAATTATTGGAAACAGACTCATGAATTATGTACTATTATCCCCATTTTGCAAATAAGAAATAGACCATCTCACAGGTGAAGTAACTTCATGAATTATGTAGTTGCTAAATAGCAGAGATGAAATTAGTGCCCATGTCAGCCTGACTTCCAAACAGCTGCTTTGTCTATAATATACTATATCATTCTGTCTCTAAACAAATTCTATTATACCTTTCAAGAAACAGAAGAGCAAGACCTACCAGCCTACCCTCTCTCCGAGTCAGAATAATAAATAAATAAAATTCACATTCTTTGTTAATGGCCCACCATATATTACTCCCAGACAAGCTGGGGCAGGCAAGTCATTCCATGACTGTTCATGCTGGGAAGACTTTTGCTACCTTCAGTTTCTAAGTCCTATCCAAACTATTCTTATAATTTAGTATCACCAATAACTAGCTCCCAAATCTATCAAAATTTATTAGCTCGTTCTTAACCATTGTTGACTCTGAGTTTACATAGCATGTTTGTGTCTACAAAATAGCCTTCAGCCATCGGAAAACAAAAAAACTTTTATGATTTATCTGTGTGGCTCATCTAACATTAAAGTATTGAATATGTATTTGAGAGCATCTGGATTTTCAACTAGACATATCCATTTTCTCCCAGCTGTTAAGCATATAAATTCTGTTGCCATTGCTTACTTGTTCTTTCTTTAAAGAATTTCTTGGTTTTGCCTCTTTCTGTCCATTCTCATAAACTCAGTCCACGGATTTTTATTCCTTTGTTGCTGTAAAACCGTCCTACATGCAGACTCTCTCTCTCCAATTCACAGGACGTGTCATAGTAGCCAGGCTAATCTTTTCAAAGCTTTGCTTTCATCCTGTTACCCCCTTGCACAAGCATTTCCAATGGTTCTGCCTGTTTCATCAAATATGAAATTCCTCTAACTGCTGAGTGCTCAGAAATCAAGCCCCGCCCACATCAAACTCCTTTCTTCCTGTTCCCCAGCACAAAGCATCCCTTTGGTCAGGCCAGTTCTCTCTTTGGGTTTCACATGAGTCTGTGCTGTGTAACCCAAAGTCCCACATCTGTGCCAAGAGCTACATGGCTGCCTTGATCTGGAGCCTTCTCCACGCCCCACTTATGTTGTGTAACTGAACGTGCAGCTGGTGGAATGAACCACTGGTAGACAGGACAGACACCAGGTGGCCTGAAGAAGGCCAATGAAAGGTCATGGGAACTGTGCTTCCTTGGGAACTGAGTGTCAGCAACGGACCTAGGAGGGATGAGGGGAGGAAAAAAGGGCAAAACAGAGAAGAAACTGATGGAAAGGGGGTTAAACAAGTGATACCCTTATAGCAACAAGGGTCTTGGGGAAATGAAGCATGAGCCTATTTCTGGGACGTTGGGAAGAAATTGGAGATCATCAGAAGGCAATGAACTGACTGGAGAGATTTCTATTGTCCTAGTGTAGAAGCACAGAATTTAGATTCTGAAGAGACACTTACCAGTAACTGTGGGCAAAGTAACTCAAGGCTGCAAAGATCCAAAAGTGATAATATCAGGGTACCAGACAGAGCACCACAGCATTGAAACCTCCAGGGGTGATTGAGCACTTTTCAAGAGGACCAGAACATGAGACTAACTCCTCCTTTCACAGCGGGCACACATGCTCAATCTCAGTTCTCAGCAACTTTCTTGTAATTCCAGGAACTGTTTCTAGGCTTGTGCACAACTTACGTGGATGTGCCTTAGGTGGGAGTGTCTTTATTATATATCCTACAAATGGTACAGCCAAGCGAGAATCCTGTCTTTGAAATTTTTTTCTCTCTTGAAAGTCATGTATCTTTCTGTTCAACTGTATGTGAGTCTAGACATCTGTGGACAGAAATTAATCTTCCTGTGGGCTTCAGAGTGCCAAGGGGAATTTCCTTTCGGAGTAGCTGGATGGTAGCAAGGTGATCCTAAAGATGCTGTTCATATTAATATCCAACATTTTCTCGGGTAGAGGGAAGGTGAGGCCAGAAGTTTGTCATCAAATACTAAATCTCTAACAATAGGTTTAACCAGTCTGGATCTGGCCATATTCTAACTTGGGACAAGAGTTTTAAAGAGCCCCTTAATTGTGCAATCAGCATTGGGAATTCAGCAAAAGGTTTATTTTCAGCATGATACTCCCAAGGAAATGTATAGGCATAGCTAGTGAGCTCTGTCAAATTACTTAACCTCTTTAAGTTGCAAAACCGTATATAATTATAGCACCATAGTCTGTCTTTCAGTATTGTTGTGAGGATTAAATGAGATCATGCATGCAAAGTCCTGAACATGTTGCCTGGCAGATGGTGAGTGCTTTCATATGAGAAGCTTTATAACTTCACTGATAATGCATACAACAACTTCTTGTTTTGTAGCATTGTTTGGAAATACAATGTATTCTACAAGTAACTAAAACCTAATTCTGTACTAAAACTTTAAATTTCCAAATTTTAGTTGAAAATATTTCTAATTTAAGAATTTAAGATGGTCCAATCACTGTGGGAAATCACAATAGCAATTTATTATTATAATTTGAGCCTGTTTGCCCTTTGACCCAGAAATCCCACTCTCAGATATTTACCCAAGAGAAATGAAAACACACATCCACAAAAAGACCTGTAGAAACATTCATAGCAGCTTTATTCACAATAGCCAAAATCTAGAAACTACCCAAATGTGCATCAACATGTGTATGTATAAAACAAGTGTGGAATATTCATACAATGACATAATAGTCAATAAAAAAGAACAAATTAGAGACTCATGCAACAATATGCATGTATATCAAAAACATTTTGCTAATTGAAAGAAGCCAGGTCAAAAAAAAAGAACATATTATAATAAGATTCCATTTTTAAGCATTATAAGAATAGAAAAACTAATTTATGATGTGAGAAAATCAGAAGAGTGGTTACCTCTTTAGTTAGGTAGGGCTGGCTGGAAATGACACGGGAGACTTCTCTGAGGTGACGGAAATGTGCTCTGCCTTGGTTTCGGTGTTAGTTATATGGGTATACATAGTTTTTAAAACTCATCAAATTGTTCACTTTATTGAATAAAAACTAATTTTTGATTTTAAAATAAAACTGCTGTATGCAACTGGTCACGGTCAGCCTCCTCCTCCTCCTTCTCCTCCACATTAGCAGTTTAGCTCCCTGTTCTCCCAACTCTAGCGCGAGACTCTCCTCAGAGCAGGCAAGAGAACACGCAAGCTGAATGTGAGCTCCAAGGCCCTATTAGGTGATGCCACTTGTTATTAGACCTTGCAACAATGGGGGAGGAGAGGGAAGAATTTATCGAAAAGGCAGAATTAATTTTTATATACATGTCAAAGGGGAGTTACATAATATCTTCCAGGATTTCACCTGTCCCAGTTGTACCTAAGGCTAAAATAACCTGGTTTTAGGTAGTTGTGCATGCTGTAGAGCAATCTAGAAAATTTGCATGTTCCCACAAACAGTTTTCCAAAGAGAAAAATACACACTTGCTAAATAATTGGTTCAACTGTTTTGTGCACTGACTTAAATTTGTATTCCTTTTTATTTTTTTGTAGGTTTTGCACCAATTATAAATAGGGGCTGAAATTTACTACTTAACATCCAGTTGGTGGAGCAGGGTCTGGGTTTTCTCCAAACTTCACAATAACCCGGTTCCATCCAAGAGATAGCCTCTGATTCTACGCATGTGTGAGTATTTATTTTTTATAGCCTGATCTTTTTATGAATATGAATCATGTAGTAAAAGTTTCAGAAGTTACTGAGATCTCGAAAGAAGTTCGACTTATATTAAGTCATCCCAAGTAACTCTATGAATTTTCAAGATTATTTTGTAGTGTTTTCTGCCTCTTACCTTGTAGTCAGGCTGATCACAATCATTTCTATTTTTTTCCAGCTTCATTGAGATAATTGGTAAACAAAAATTACATATATTTAAAATGTACAGCATGATGTTTTGATATACATATACATTTTGAAGTGATTACCACAATCAAGCGAATTAACATATCCATTGCCTCACATAGCTACCTTCTGTGTGTATGTGTGTGTGTGTGTTGAGAACATTTAATATCTACACTTTTAGCAAATTTCAAGCATATAGTACAGTATTAACTTCAGTCATCGTACTGTATGTTGGATCTCCAGAACTTGCTCACCCTATGTAACTGAAACATTGTACCCTTTGACCGCTATCTCGCCATTTCCCCAACGGCTGAGACCTTGGTAACCACCATTCTGCTCTCTACTTCTACCAATTTGACTTTTTTAGATTCCACATGTAATTGAGATCAAGAGGTATCTGTCTTTCTGTGCCTGGCTTATTTCATTTCTCATAACATTCTCCAAGTTCACCTTGGGAAAAGTATAATATAGTACTTCCTATCAGGAAATCTGATCCTGGTCTCAACCCTTGACTCTAACCACATGAGCACTCTGGGTCTCGGTTTCCCCATCGTTAAATAAAGTTGTTGAACTATTTATTGCTATACCCCTTTTGGCCCAATGTCATACCCTAGAGAAATGCAAAAAAGCAGATAAATCAGGGTCTTTATACATGGCTGTATCTTCAGTACATAATAGTTAGGGTCTTTGAGCTATTCTAAGTCACAGTTTTCAAAGCCTGAAGGAAAGTATGTATTAATCTGCCAAACAGCTGGAATTATATCAATCTATTATAGTGCTGATTATGTCACATCAATCAGAAACTCCAACTGGCAGTTAAATATCTTCGATTAATTTTTTAGAAATTACTTAACAAAAGAAGTTGATTTAGTAAGCTACAAGGCATGGAGAAGAGTGGTGAACACTTCACAAATCACTTAGTATCAGTGAAGATATCCCAGCCACTAACAGTTTCATAGGAAAGCGGAAGTGATGCTGGTTTACTCTAGAGCACGTAACAATAGTAAGACTGAACATACCCAACAGTGCTGGGCATTTATACGAGCCAACAACTGTCCGCATCTCCTTATGTGGATGACCGCCTTTAATACTCACAACAACTTTGTTTAGTTATTTCCATTTCACAAATAAGAAAACTGAAACTTAGGAATGGGACCTACTGTCATCTAAACAGACAGATCTCCAGAATGCAGTGTTTTAAGAACCAAAAAGTCTACAAAAAATAGTCTGAACATATTTGAAATTAAATGCCTCTTTTTTTCAGGCAAAGCATTGGTAACACACAAGCCATACATGAGAGGTAGTGATTTTTAGGGGGCTGAGTGTTTGGTGAGACACATAAATAACACATGACTGCCATTTAGAAAAAGTAACTGTGAGTGGATTACCTACTGAAGAATTATCACTGGAACGTTTTTAGTTTAATCTTGATGTCTCCTTGCTATTCAGCACCCTCTAGGTTTGTGAATTCACATAATTAGTGTGAAAATACTAAAAAACATGAATTTTTGTATTAACCCAAGCAAAATGTAATTAAGGAAATAAATCTACAGCAGAAAAAAAAGAAAGAAAAGCATATAATGCTTTGCAACATCCAAGAAAATAGCTTTTGGATTATCTACTATTAGGAAGTATTTTGCTCATGTTCCCTTCTCTTTACTCATTTATTTATTCATTCCATAATTATAGGGAACCTGCTAAATATACAGGAATATGACCCTGAATTAAGGCAGATCATGGAAAACTGATGATGCTGAATTGATGCTGAACAACTATTATCATCATTAACCTGGGGTCCCTTCCAGAGGTGTCCTTTGATCTCCAAGTACAGCTGCAAAAAGTGAAAAAAAGAGAAAAGTCAACATTGGCCACAGTCAGGGCTTTGTCTTTTGGCCAGAGGGTTCAAGGTGGATTTGCAGCTAAATCTTTCACAGCTGATTCCAATTACACACCTGAGTCTCCCTCCCACCAGTGTTGTCCTAACCTCCCCCAAAGTACAGAGGTCACTTTGAAAGTGCCTCAGACAAAGTCTAGATTACCAGGCTTACTTGCTGTTGTTTTGAAACTGACTTTCATGCGAAAATGCTCCAGCAGCATAAAAGTTAATCGCCCCCTATCATTCCTTGCATCTAGCAGCAGGGTAAAGAGGAAATTAAATTCTTCTTCGTTCTTTCCTACAAAATGAATTAGAAGCTCACTCAATCTCCTTCACGTATATGTAGAAATGGAGCACAAGCCAATGCTTCTCTTTTTCTCTTTCTTTTTTTTTTTTTTTTTTTCTTTTTCAAAAAGCCCAAGGTAAAACACAGAGAATGTTCTAAAACTTCCAAAGTTGGAAAGGAATTCCAGGGAGAGTTATACTTTCACCAGAGGTAGAAATACACTAGAGGTGTATTGTGAAGGTCTGGAAATACAAGTTAATGAGAGGTTAGCTCTCTAGCAAATGAGATGTGACTTATTCACATATTCAACATAAACCATCGGGGGCTGCATAAGAAGTCTGTTACCCCAGACAGTTTATTGTCAGTATTCAGCAAATCCTTTACGTTCATTTTTTAATAATGATGCCCAATCCCCAAGCTTCCTTCTGTTTCAAACTTTTCCATAGACTGGCCTGAGTGTGAAGTGGAAAGCTTGTGTTTTCCTAACTCCAGGCTGCTCAGCTTGAGCTCTATGAATAAAATATGACTCTGATCATTAAAATGTAATAAAAGCTAGTACTTTGAAGCCTTAACCTAAACAAGCTTGCTCTCTGATCTTGGGGGCAAACTTCAGCTGTTCTCTCAGCAGGGCCTCCTCTGCAGAAAACCCAGGCCTCCTAGAAACCACTGTAACCTGCTAATGTGAGACCTGCACAGCTAAACACACAGTCAGGACCATTTCCACAGTGGGGACCTCCCAGTGGCTCTCGGTGCCTTGTCATTTTCAGAATGCCAGAATCTTCTCACCCTCCTGCTAGAAAGAACAATGCAATAGGCAGGGGTCAGGCTCAGGTTATACATAGGCTAAGTTTGTAGCTGAGTGTCTCTACCTTTTGTCTCCCCAAAAATCCCCTTCCAGGGGAACAGAATAAGGTGACTTTTAGGGAGCTCATTCTTTAAGGGAAGGTTGGGCAAATTTTCACAAAGATTGGCCAGTGGGATGTAGAGAGAATGTCCTCAAGTAAACCGCGGAGAAACGACACTCCTGTGCTCTTGGAATTTCCTTTTGACTCGTGTTAATGTAACTCGCTAAACAGTGGATGGGAAACAGCCCCAAACTACTGCTGTTGCTACTGCTACCAGGATTCCCCAAACAGGATGTTAACACCCAGACAAAGCTGTCCTAACGCCTGTGCTCCTGTGCTGGGGTGAAAAGGCCAAACGCAGCTCACAGCCCAGCGTGGAAGTGACATTTCTGTTCAAGAGAACATAGTTCAACATTTCTCTCCTATTATCACAGCACGGACAGAAAACAGAACTACTCAACCAGAGGAAAAAGAGATTTTATTGAAGAAAAACAAAGCTGTAAATAAATAAATAGATAACCCCAGGTAATATATAACTATCTGATTATTTTTTTGTGGGGCTTTTCAGAGGAAGGAGAAAACATCCTAGCAACACTAGTGATTAAACTTTTATACTTAAAGAGAATTTGGGGTAATCATGTAAAAAGAATGATAACTTCCTGAAATAAAAAAATAAATAAAGGACTGAGAGTCTAAATTCAAGATCCCAAACCTCCTATTGCTAGGCAAGTGTGACTACATCAAAATGGTGGGTTTGGAATCTACTGAAATACCAATCACTGTAAGTTTTACTCACAATACACAGCTAGCAGCAGAAGGAAAAAGCAACTGGCCCAAACAAACACTCACGGCGCGCGCACACACACACACACACACACACACACACACACACAGATATCAATTAATTTGGTAGGGGCTTTTGAAGATAGAGCCAACCTATGATCTAACTCTTAATGTATGCTTGTCCCAGATCTAGAACTCTGTTGAGAAAATTTCTGCTTGAGGAATTTGATCAATAGCTTGAATCCTTTAAAGAGATCAAATCACCAAATAAGATGGAGTCAGGGTATTGTTTAGATATAATACTGGCAAAGTTCTATGCTCAACTAAAGTATTTTTCTTAACCTTAGCTCCTTAAGAGGCAAGGTGCCCCAGAAGAATCTATCAATCTAATCCCAAAGTTCAGCTGGTTTCTGGAAAATATCTATATCACTGATGAATTTTTCTCTTTCATTTAGGCCAGATTCAGGTAGGCTGACCTTCAGAACACATCTATTCCTCATTCTAATTCCTTCCAGCCTACAAGATGATAATATTTTAATCAGTGCAACTGAAACCCAGAGACTAATCCTTCTGTGCCTGGTGTAGTAACAATCCCATTAACACGGCGGTGACATTCGACATGTTTGCCAACCCATGTGTATGAAGCCCTGGGACAGGGACCAGAAGACTCTGCTGGCTCCAGGGTTAACGCTTGGTTGTCAGGTGAGGAGGAGTTGGGGTCCTGAAGACGGGGCCGAGGCATCAGGCAGTAAGGAGGGGTGGGTGGGTGTACCGCGGGGCTGAGACCATTTGCTAACTCAGTATTTTAACAGCCGCTACCAATGGCCTGGTTCCTCCTGGCTGAAGTAAGCACGGAGTGGCTCACAGAATACAGGTCAGAAGAACTAAAGCTGTGAAAATGGAAGATCCGTAGAATTAAAGTTTTAAGTGCCTAGTTTAATGTACCCAACAGTTAACCTCTACTAAAGCTCCCTTTAAAATTACTCTGCCCCTTTTTAACCCCCTTCCCCTTTCTCTTAACCGTCTCTCGTTTTTCTCTATTATTACACTCACTTACCTTCCATTTAATGCCTGGACTCTCCCATCACCTCTTCCCTTCCAAAAAAAAAAACTTCTACATTGTTCTCTGTCTTTGCTCCTTTTCTTGCTGTCTTCCCTTTCTCTTCCATTTCCCCTCTTATCACTTCTCTCCACTCCCTACAGCGTCCTAAAGGTACAACATGTAATTTTGTAGAGTTTTTTTGTAAATCATTGTGGCCTACTCTATGTAAGGGCTATACGGAAGGAATTACACACATAAGAAAGTAAAATGAAGAATGAATCTTTGTCTTCACTGTGTGCAGAAAAAGAAATTAATTTCAAAGTTACTAAGCTTAAAATCCCCCACCCTGCCTTCCTCAGATGCATTACCAAAGGCACCCAGTTCTTGGCTCTCCCAAACCAACTCGCCAGAATTGTTTCCATAAATTACTTAATTGCATTGTTCAGCCAAGGTCATGAGTTTGACCATTGAGCTGCTCACCCCTCCCTTGTCCTCCCTCTACACTATCTACCCTAGTACCAAATTGTCACAGTCTTGGCCAAACCTGAGAAGGACAGTCACTTTCCTTCCAGCTGATAGCAGCCTAAGCACAAAGCTCAGCCAGCAGACTTCGAGAGGCACCGCCAAGCCCAGCAGATGACATTTACAAAAAGAGCTGGGATCTTCCAAATAAAGTGGAGAGGGTTGTTGGTATCCCACAGCACAGGTGTTTCAGGCACACCTTGCCATCCTGGGCCTGTCTGCCTTGGAGTGATTCCTTGCCTGTCCCCCACTCTGCTGTTTCCCTGGTTCCCAAGGCAGCTGGCTTTTGGCTGGAGGAAGAGAAAAACCAGAGTGTTTCTCTCCTTTCCTTTCTGCTTTGGACTCTTTCCCCTCTACTTTTCTGCTTTAAACAGAACTCTGGGTTGGCTGTCTATGGTCTGGCTGGTTTTTCAGCTTCTTTTACCTTCTGTGAAATCAATTCCCTGAATTAAATTCTCTCTGTTTTAAGTGCTCACAATGGTTCCCATTTTTCTAGCTGGACCTTGACCTTGGTACATCGCTTTAGGAGCAGCCACTTAGTTTAGGCAGCACCACTCCTGCCTCCCCCATCCCTAACTGCCCCCCTCCATACCCGCACACACCCTCAGCCACCACCTACACAAATCTGCACCTTCCTCTGTCCCTTTCTAGTAAAATTCCTGTTGTTACAGGGACTGCAGACTTAATTTTTCTCCACTAGAGGAAATCCAGGACCAGGGTCTGGAATCCAGCAGGTCTGGGTTCAGGGCATAGCAGAGTAGGAGCTGTCTCCCCAGCACTGAGCGTCTGCATCTAACGCCAGCTGAAGCATCCCAGAGCAGTCAAACAACAAAAACTTCCCCAGAGCTCTCTGGATAGATGCCACGGAATCAGAAAACCTCATGAGCTGGCATGTGAGGTTTTATTTCAATGTGTCTATGTTTTGTTTATCTTGGGAGATGGTCTGTTTATTTTATTGATTTCTTGAAGGGAACACAAGCCAAATACTGGTGAAGAAGAAAGTGACTACATCAAAATTTAAAACTTCTGAGCACCAAAGATCACAATCGACAGAGTGAAAGAGCAACCTGTGGAATGGGAGAAAATATTTGCAAATCATATATCTGATAAAGGATTAATACTCAGAATATATAAAGAACTCCTATAACTCATCAAAAACAACAACAGAAAAACAAACAACTGTATTAAAAAATCAGCAAAGGACTTGAATAGAGGGTTCCCCCAAAAGATATGCAAATGGCCACCAAGCACATGAAAAGATGCTTAACATCACCAATCATTAGAAAAATGCAGATCAAAACCACAACAAGCTGGGAGGCAAAGACGGGTGGGTGGCTCAAGGTCAGGAGTTTGAAACCAGCCTGAGCAAGAGCGAGACTCCATCTGTACTAAAAAATAGAAAGAAATGATCTGGACAGCTAAAAATATATATATATAGAAAAAATTAGCCAGGCATGGTGGCGTGTGCCTGTCATCCCAGCTACTCGGGAGGCTGAGGCAGAAGGATCGCTTGAGCCCAGGAGTTTGAGGTTGCTGTGAGCTAGGCTGACGCCACGGCACTCACTCTAGCCAG
>CAUYSK010060511.1:0-25863 GCA_963575035.1 Avahi laniger
TTATCTTCTAATAATTAGAATGAAGATAATACACATTTAACCTTTGCATTTTACAAGTTTGCATTTTTCTTAAGGTTTGGTGATTTATTTTTACATTTTTGTATTTGAAATATATTAAATATTTACTTTTACCATATTTTATAATTTCTAAACAATTTTATTTTTAAAAACCCACATATTTTTTAAAGTGACAATTTTTATAACATCGTAAGTAATTATTTTTAAGGGCTACAGAGTTTGGACTAAGCAGGTGAGTCTAGGAGGCTGCTGCTTGAGGTGATCTTCATTTGTGGTGAATGCAATTGTTTGTTTAAAACCAGGAATCTCAGAGTTGACGCTGAAAGGTGTGTGTCCATGCACGTGTTCTTGCAGACCAGAAGGCAGATTAAAGGCGAGATAATTGGCCCTTAAAGATGGAGGCCGGAACCAGTCAGAATGTCCACAAGTGCAGGAGAACGTGGTCAGGACCCCATCAGGGGAACATCTCCGGGTCCCTGCAGGCCCCTCACTCCGGTTTCCCCAACAGTCAGAGCAGGATGGCATTGGCCTCAATGACAAAGCAAGGCTCTGCCCTCATCGGGGTCCATTCTTCACACCTGTAACGCCAGGCTCGACTTTCCTATGTGGTATAAGAGATGGATCACATAGTGCTCTCAGTGCTGCTTGTGTTAACAAGAGGTCAAGAGTTACCTCTTATAACCCAGCTCCCCAGTCAGCAAAAGTTGGTGCGGTATCTGCCGTGCACAGGAAGGGAGCTCAGGATGACAAGATGACTGCGGATCGAGACGTGTCAATACATGAATGTGTTCCTGACACACTCTTCTGCGCTGTTGTTGGAGCCACAGAGAGGATAACTGCTGTTGCTGATCAGGTTCACAGAGGTTTAAGGCCCTTACGGTGTCTGTCCCTCAGCAGGAACTGACTGATGTAGTCTCTTAACCACAGCTCAGCCCCAGCTACCGACTGGGTCAGTGCGCAGCCTTGGCTGGATCTGTCACGATGGGTAGCGCTGACATCATTCTAGTCCCCAGGGAAGGAGCTAGCTGAGTAGTCGAGAGAGTGGCCGCACATGCCCAGGCAAAAGGAGCCAATATAGGTGGCACCCAGACCAATGTATGGATGGGACGGTGGCAATCTCTGCAGTGGTAACAGATTCAGCCATTCCTGGCTGCAGTAAAAGAGGTTAAGGAGGCTCTCAGAAACCTCTACCCGTACCCAGGTGCCATTAGGGACCCCGCAGGGATTAAACTCGCCCAAAAGCTTTCCCAGTCATTCCACAGCAGCCAATTGTTGGAACAAGAAACACGCATCATCATATGCTGGATTCGATGCCCCGAAAGGTCACAATACTGAAACCATCTATATTAAAATACTGTGCAGCCAGAAGGTATAAATAGTAAAATGTGATTTTTATAAAAGTATAGATATAGCCAGAGGTTTAACCAGCTATTGTTCCCTAACTTCCTTACTGCTGTAACTGGTTACTGCCTAATGGCACTATCGTCCCGGACAGGTGCAAGACTGGTGACTTCCCCCACTACTTCTACAGATGACATTGCCCTTGTGAAGCCCGAGGACTTGTGCTTCTGTAGACCACATCACTATCGCAAAGCCCAAGGTTTGTGCTTCTCTAGATGACGTTACTATTATACAGCCTAAGACTGGTCTTTGAAGGATTTTCAGACTCTGCATTACAGGGAGACACACGACACCAACCAAACCTGTGCATAGGCGTGGGAATGGATCCAACAGCCTTGAGACCCCCTCCTACCCAGCAAATCTCCCAACGGAGAAGATCATCTCTGCTTCCCAACCCTCATTCCCCGTCAATCAGCAGACCCAATTCCCTAGCCCTTTGCCATAAAACTAAAAACCCTTTCTCTCAAATTTTGGGGGAGACAAATTTGAGAATTTCATCCCATCTCCTTGCGTAGCCTCTGAAATATTGCACTCTTTCTCCGCTGTAACCCCTGCTGTCTCAGTGTATCGGCTTCCTCTTGAGCAGTGGGCAATGAAGCTGGTTGGGCTGTAACAATACCTGTGCTTGTCACCACGTCAACTCATGCAGGGCATGGAAACACCCCCTGGGGGACACTTTAGTACCCTAAAGCTTATTGGGATTGTCAGATACGACAACTGAACCAATCTGTAGAGGAGAAAAAATGAAGGGATGAAAATAAGTCAGAGGCCCACAGCGGAGATGGAGGATGTCACCGTGTGAGTGAGCCCACCCCTATATGAGAACAGATAGGAGAAAAAAAATCCCAGATCCTGTGTTGTGGCTTCAACCACTGCAGGCCTCCGACGACCCCTAGGACCAGGTGGAGGCCTGTCTTCTCTATTACATGAAAGGACATCGGTGATGGGTTGGGGGAGGGGTAAAAGAAGATTTCAGGATTTCAGTGGGTGGGACCCAAAGAGCCTCCTTGGGTTTGAAGTCCTCTCTCTGGATTTGGTGACCAGATCTTCTGGAGTATTTTTTTTCTTTTTTTCTTTTTTCTTTTTTTGCTTCAGCAGTAGAAAAGATACAAAAATGTGTATGCCGAGATGTCTCATCTCAGTCTCATGCCATTTTTGTCATTTTCTTAATCCCTACTGCTTCTTTATGCAGATACCAGCTAAATCCAGTATGAATTCCTATCCCTTCTTTCTCACCCAGAAGGTGGTATACACAGGTGGTGGTGTCTTGTTTTTCCCACATAAGACAGACAGGTGTAGCGGCTGTACTGTAGTCGCTGCTGTGCTAGACAAGGCACTATTAGAGGAAAAATTCAGAGAGCCACCAGGCCAGTAGCCTAGAGGCAGGAAAATACAAGTCCCTGTCAGGAGGGCACAAGGATTCAAAGACCCCCTCGTGGAAGCCTATTTCCCTGGCAAAGGAGGTGCTACTCAAATGTCAACTAGCCTCAAGAGAAGATTGGATAGGGCTGTGTGTGGGTAGGGACGTGTGGGGAGGTAACCCTGGGGCCGTGTGAGCTATTAGCATTTCTTGTTTGTTTGTTTTTTTAGGCAGTTGAGACTAGTGAATGTGGTTGAAAAAAAAGAAGAAGAGCCAGGTGTGGTGGCTCAAGTCTATAATCCTAGCTGGCACTTTGGGAGACTGAAGTGGGAGAATCACCTTGAGGCTAGGAGTTGAAGACCAGCCTGGGCAACATAGCGAGATCTTGTCTCTACAGAAAATACAAAAATTAGCTGGGTGTGGGGGCTCAAGCCTATAGTCCCAGCTACTCAGGAGGCTGAGGCAGGAGGATCCCTTGAGCCCAGGAGTTGGAGGTTGCAGTGAGCTGTGATGATGACATTGCACTCTAGCCTGGGTGACAGAGTGCAGATTCTGTCTCAAAAAAAAAAGGAAGAAAAAGATTTTAAGGATGTTTTATGTAGAGCCAGACTCGAAGTCCTTTTTTTGCACCTACACTGGGGATTGGAGGATGGGAAAGACTCAGCCCCTGCTTTGGGAATCGCACCCTGGGGTTACAGGAGATTTTCTCCTGGCATTTGAGTCAGAAGAATGCCTGTCTGGGCTCACTCCCTTGGTGCCTATATAAGACATGAAGGGAGGAGGTCAGAGGAAGGGCATCAAGTGTTCTTGTCTGGAAAGTGGGGGAAAGAGTGAGTCATGACCGACCCCAAGAGAAAGATGGCGTGGTTTCCACCGAGGACCGGGACAGTGGGTGGTCCTCCAATAAGCCACAGCGCTGTGGGGGTGATGATGTTGTCTTCCAGATGTGCTCCAGGTCGTGACTGAATGCACCCTGAAAGATAAAAGGGCTCACCACTGGGGGTCTTGTGCAATGTGCATCACCATGGGAATGGGCTCTAATATTTGCAGAACACCTACTATGTGCCAGACACTATACTGGGTAATTTTCATACGCTCTGCACGTTTTCCCAGGGTTAAGATTCTTTCCTCTTTTTTTAATGGCCAATATTTGACTGTAGCATTCTCTCATTCAAATTCAAATTAAACTTATTTTTATGACATCAGTTTAATGAACTACATATACAATGAAAAGAGCACCAAACTTTGTCATTTTAAAACCATTATCTAATGTGTTAGAACATTAGTTTGATATATTGAGCCCGATATGCAGAATGACTTAAAATGACACACTTGGATGCACTTATTTAATATTAAGATACATTCTAGATGAAAAATTAAACTATGCTTTTATTGTAAATATTAATATAGGCACATGGAAACGTCCAAGCAGTATAAGCAGGGCATGAACTGAAGAGTCAGAGTCCACCACGGATAACGCGAGGGGTCTGCCTGTGATGACACTGAACATCAGTACTAACCGTAGGCTCCCCCAGGTGAGAACAAGCGAAGGCTGTTTATTCCTGGCTTGGTGCGCAGCACGGGAGTCAGCCTCTGTCACTTGCCTTTGGCAGAGACACAAAGGCAGGGAGGGGAGTGGGAACGCTTTGGTGGGAAAGGGGCGGCGTCAGGTGTGCCCCGGGCAGAGGCTGCTGGCATGGGGGGCAGTGGGGGGCTAACTAGAAGCTGGGCATCCCACGTGAGGGGCTCAGGAGGCACGTTTGGCTCTCTCGGGTTGGTCCCACTGAGTAGGAAACAGAGGGAAAAATTAGGAAAACTATCAGGTATTGGATCAAGTCCCAGCTGTTCGTGGCTGGTTGCTACAGGGGTTGCTTGGCTTCCTGGGTCAGAGTTCTATTTTTATACGTGGTCTGGCCATTGCCTGTTAATATATTCTAATGAACCCCATAACGAAACCTCTGCCTATGATGGTGAGATGCAATGTGAAGTCCACAGTACCAACTGTGATGTGTTCTCGCCAAAAATGTGCCTCATTTCTGAGATCTCATTGTGCCTTGAAACCCACCTGCTGGTTTACAGGAAGTTAAGGGAATGGAGAACCGATCAGGGGAACCTAAGACGAGGGATATTCTATACGACAATGACCTTGTCTCATCAATGCTGCAGGTAAAATAAGGTGTGGAGAAAGAAGGCTGGTGGGGGGACTATTGGAGATTAAAAAGAGTCTTATGAGACTTGTAGAACCAAATACCAGAAAAAAGTTACGAGAGACATTTGGTAAAAAAACTGAGGAGATTTGGCTGTGGACTCAGAATTACATGATATTGGGGAATTATTTGTTATGTTCGGGTGCTAATGGCACTGTGTAGGGAAAAACTTGGCAATGCGAGCTCAACTCTTTGGATCTAATGTACTGTCTCATAATTTCCTTTGAAATTGTTCAGTGAAAAAATTTATAGATGATACAATATGGCAAAATGTAGTTTTACATCTAGGCAGTGAGCACATGAGTTTTCATCACAGAAAAATAGTCTATGTTTTTACTTTTTATAATCGTGCTTAAAGAGGCATCTATTATGCTCTGTCTTAAATTCTACTTAGGTAAAAATGATTGCAGTTTTATGCCTATACAAGCAAAAAATAGCCTTATGTATTCCCCTTTCATATTTTTTCCTAAACATCATCATAATCCACTTACTTGATTTTTTTTCCCTACCCAAAGCCATGGAGATTTTCCCATATCAGGTCACATGGATCTGCTTTGTTCTTTTACGCCTTATAGTATTGGTTTGGGCGAATGTACCACCACTTACTTAGTATTGATGGCTTAGTTTTTTTATAGTCTTTTTTCTGTTAAAAGCGTTATGAAACTCTGTTCTCGGAGAAAGCGTGAAGGGGGCATTCAAGGAAGTAGGCTGGTCGCTTGCCCAAAGATACACGGCAAAGTATGAGGTGAGCCAGGCTTTGAAGCGACTCAAGTCCATGATGTTGCCAGAGACCTGGGATCTTTCTGTTAACCATGTTGCCAAACAGGTCTCATCAAACCGACACTGCTCAGAAAGTGGTATGTCATCTGGTGTCTAATTTTGGGGGCCCTTATTCAGGCATCAAGCACCTCCACCACTGTTTTGGATCCGCTAACAATAGATGGGTCACTTCAAACAATCATCTCTGACCTTTCTTTTACTTTTCTATGAATGGGGCTGCTATTTCCTTACAGCCAGCAAGACAATGTCTTTGAAGAATGAAAAACGAGCAGGGACCTCTGCCTGGAAAGCCGAACATCTGTATTACTGCCCTCAATGGAAAATGTGTCCCGTACAATTCACCACTCTCTAGTTCAGGTTCCCTGCCAATGTGTCTGTACCCCAGCTGCAAGGGAGCCTGGGAAAGCCAGTTTGACCGTGAGATAGTCTCAGTTTCTAAAAGGGTACATAAGGGGGAAAAGCCTCGAAGTTAGCACAGGTGTCCAGCCGGGCCCTCCGAGAAGCAGATGCCAACATGGGATTAGACATACAAGAGTTTCCTTAGGGAGCTCGTCAGCAAGGACAACGGGAAGGGGCAGGGCAGGCAGGGAAGCCTTCAGTCTGAAGGTCAGTCTGAGCCCTGTGAAGTGACAGAGGGAAGGGAAGAGGGCTGAGTAGGAAGAGCCTCAAACTGCAGTGCAGTTCTGAGAAAATCTCAACCAGGCCATCTCGGGGAGGCCCCAAGCAAAAACTGCTCCTTACAAGAGTCCCATGTTTGGCAGGAATGGGCTTGCACTCCCAGTACTGTAGTGACTCTGCTGTGCTCGGTCACTGTCTAGAAGTGACTCAGGGTTCACAGGACAGCGGCTGGAAGCTGTCAGTGTGTGGGGAGCTCTGCACTCACAGTGGGTTCTTTTGAAGGAGATCTGCGGGGCGCATCTTCACGGCCACCTCGACATATTGAGAAAATGAGAGGTGGGAGGCTCAGTGGCTTTCGAGCTGTGCATCTTTGCACATGACGAACATTTTATAGCAAGCAATGGGCACTACGACTGCCCGCGTCAACCCATTGGCTGCTCTTTTGACTCTGGTCTCACTGGGAAATATCACGAATGCACGTAATGTACCTAAAATTGCAAACGCACGGGCAGCCCGTCGTCCAGAGGCTATCTGTGTAACCAGCATTCGGGTGACAGCGGAGCACTGCCAGCCCTCAGGGACCCCTCGGGAGCCCCTGCGAGGGAACCACTAGCCTGCCTTCGAAGTAGTCGCCTCTTTGCTTTCCGCAATGACTGCCCCTCTGGGTTTGCTCTCTTCCTTCCTTCACCACTTTTTAAAATTCAGTTTTGAACTTGGTTTCCCGAAAAACTGCCTGAAATGGGAGGCCAATTTGAGGAGGTTGCTGAAAACACTAAAGCTCTGTTTCTAACGTCACACAGTTTTGCGTTCTAAGCTTTGGGGCTTTAGAAAAGGGAGGGCCAGGCACCCGGGGGAGCAGCCCACGCACACGGAGAACTTGACTGTTAGGGCTCTGATCGAACCCCCAGCTTTCGCCTTCCCCAGGACGCCCCTGTCTGCTGAGGGAAGCTTCTGCTGTTGGGCATATTCCGCAGCCCTGGAATTTAGGGCCTGTGGATTATGACAAAGGTCATCACAGATGACCGCAGCCTACTAGGAGACCGTCTAACATACGCCAGATCCTGAAACGTCAGTTCTTCAACAAAGAAAACTGGAGCTTATCTGGTCCCAGCCTTCCAAATTAGGAGTAAAGAGTCTGAGACACACAGAGATAAAGTGACTTGTCCAAGGTCTTCGAGCCATCGAGGGGCTTCTGCTTAGGGTTCCGGGGGTTGGCCGGGGAGCCCCCTGAGGCCAGGATGCAGCCTCCACGTCCCTTGTCAGCGCTTTTGCCCCAAGGCAAAAGAAGTGTAAGAGAGGTGAGATCCTTGGTAAGGCGAGTCTCTCTGGTCTGTAGGTGCCGAATCAGAGACTGTCAATCAAAGACTGTCAATCAGAGACTGTCAAGTGGTCCTATGGCACCGCCGCAGGTAATGGGGAGAGGCGAAGATCAAGGATGTCCGGAGGAAACAGTGATGATAATAATGGGTGAAGGTTCCATGGCCCTTACTATGTGCAGGCGCTTCCCTGAGTACTTCGCATACTAACTCACGGAACCCTCATTCCACCTCTGCTTGGTAGGTGCCCCCATCCCCCCCTACAGATGGGGAGTCTGAGGCACCGGGAGGGCAAGAAACTCGCCTCTAAGGTCACACAGCTAATCAGTGGCAGAGCCAGAGTCCGTGCCCTTCGCTGCTCTCCTGGAATGCCTTCCAGGACCGGGGAGAAGGTGACCAGCCCAGCCAGACCTGGACAACGGGGCAGGGCCCCAGGGGAGGAACAGAGTCTGGAGAAGCAGCCAGGAGTGCTGATCCCCCGAGGGCCACAGCAGGGCCAAGGGAAGTGGGAGCTGGAAGGGGAAACCTCCCTTGAACTCAGCCAGTGCCGGTGAGGGCCAAGGCCGCTGAGGTGTAGCTGTGAGAAGTCCTTAGAGTGGACCACCCACCTTCCAGCCTGCATTAGCTCTGCCCAGAGGACAGGTGGGACTGGGGGCACTGTCTGTGCCTACCAACTGGTACCATGGCTGGAGGCCTGAGATAGCCAGCCTTGCTGATGCCACCTCCAACTGGAAGGCAGGATTGCAGTGGCCATTAGGGAAGGGGCCGAAAGGGGTGTGTGCAGGGATCACGTCATGACCCCAAGCACTGGTGATCAGTGTTTGTCAGACAGAAGGAGGCATCGGTTCAGTTAGGACAATGACACAAAAACTTCAAATGTCATCTCACTAGGGCCCCTCCCCTCCTTCCACCCCGGTCCCCAGAGGCAGTCAGGAAGTCGAGGAGATCCACTGCTAAGGTGGACACCGCTGGCTATGGGGGAGGTGGGATCCTTAGATATCTTTTTAAAGGATTATTATTATTTTTTTTAAGGACGAAAAGTGGCACTCGGCCCCCACCTTGGGGGCTGGCGGACCCTTCTCCGCCAAAGGATTATTTTCAAGAAAGTTTTCTCTATAGAATTTAACCAGAAGGAAGTGCTAGAAATATACCTAGGTAGGTTGCCTGTGGTTTACATGTATTTTCCGAATGTTTTATCAACAAAGCTGCAGAATGTCCAGTGATTTCTGTGTGTAGGTGGGAGCCCAAGCCAGGACATTTGCTTGGAGGAGAATCTCTGAACAAGCCCCTCTTAGCTGTGCCCGAGCCAGAGGGGTGGGCAGCCATGCCCTGCGTGCAGGTGAAAGGTCTTGGACGAAACCCCAAGCTCCTGGGGACGGGCGGTGCTCTGGGCATTGCTCCTGGGAGGCTGGCTTCCTCTGGATTTGTTCTTAGGCCCCAGGCCCTTGAAGCCTGGGTCCACTGCAAAGAAAGGTCACGCAGGGAGTGAGGGGGTGCTCCGGCTGGCCCCACGGTGAGCCCAGAGGACGAGACAGAGCAGTTGAGTTTAAATGGAATCTCGGCGCACGTCTGCAACGCTGGCGGTTCTGAACCTGTAAGGTTTTCGGATGGGCGGCGGCAGAGAAAGAAAGAGGAGCAGAGTGGAAAGGGACAAGCAACGAGGCTTTATTGAGGGAAGGGGAAAGAGAGCACTCCCGGACGAGGTTCACTGGTCCCGAGAGAGGGGGCCAGTGAAGTCGCGCCCGTTCGGAGGGGGCTAGGGCTCTTTATGCTGCCTGAAGCGGATTTGGGGGTTTTCCACTGAGGGTTTTGGCGGATTCCGAGAAACAGAGTCTGCTGTTCAGTCCCGGGAACCGAAACTGCCCGCGCCTGGCTAATCGTCCGCGTTCAGTTGTTTTCGGCCGGCACGGTCAGCTTCTTCTTCTTTTACAGCTTTAGGGAGGGCGGAGGGGTGCCTGCCACCAGCCTTACAGAGCCATCAAGAACACCATCCTGTTTGTGGGCAGCGTGTGTCTCCCCGCAGCACTGCACAGAAGCAGCAGCAGGAGCGACAGCAGCCGGGACTGCCGCCGGTGCTTGAGCCTGTCACCAGGAGGGTCCGGAGGATCCATTCTTGCCCCGGAGAAGCAGGCAGAGCCAGCGCTAGGCATTCTCGGACAACGGACAACGCTAGGGCACTAGGGCGTGCCTAGGGGAGACACTGAGCCTGCTACTAATCTGGAAAGAAGGTCAAGGGTCAGTTTAAATTAAACGTAAAATGCACTATCCGCCTCATCTTGTGACGCAGTTCATCTGACCTGCTTACACCACGGCGTGACACATGCAGGTCAGTCCCCTGAGCTCCTGAGGCTGTCCTTTGTCCTCAGGAGACTTTATGAAACCCAGCTTTACAGCAAATCCTGAAGAAAAATCCAGAGATGCTCCAGGGGAACAATATCACTGGCTTCAACTATCTGGACTGCCGCAGAACCAGGCCCGAGGAGAGAAGTCCCAGGAGGCAGATTTCTGCTCAGTAGGGGAACAGCATTCCATGGTGTGAGAGTCACTGAGACACCCAGCTGGACAAGGCTGGCCCACGAGTTGTCTGGGCCACAGGTCTCCAGTCCTGCCTCCCCTACCCCAGACCAACTTCTGGCTGGGTTTTCAGGGTGCAGCTGCAACGAATCTGGGGGAGATCACAAGGGACCCCGGAGGCCCCTTCCCCAGATGGCCCTTGCTGGCTCTTTCCAGATAGGCAGACCCTCATCCTGGCTGTGGGGCCCTACCTCTGCTCTCAGGGCTTTGCAGCCCTGCCCCGCTCCAGCCCACCCCCACCCCAGGGCAGGATTGCCTCCTGGGAAGGAAATACAGGAAGAGGCCTAGTTCAAGTTCTCCCCTGCATTGGCTCCTGGGAAGGTAGGTTTGGGTCCGTGAAGACCGAGTTCTGCTGGGAGGAGGCTGAGAACTCTGCCTTGGGTGGCCGATGAACACCTTCTTAAACAGTGACGACTGAAGTGACCTCTTAATAAAGTCCTAGTATAATTCAATTTTTGTTTCTTAATAAAGCTACTCGACAGTAGGAGAAACAGCAGCAAAAAGGATTTTTGCTGTGTTTCTACCTGAGACTGCCTTCTTGAGAAATTCACAATGACAACCGCTGCCCTGGCTTCCTTAATAAACTACTTGTATGAAGTTAGGGACAATTCTGACCTAGCTTAGGGTATATATAGCAAAGAAACCATTTGCATTTTCTTTTCTGTCTGAAGTGTGAAGGTATTGCTCCAAGCACAGCAATCCCTTTCTAGGTGCCAGAAATGGCTTTCTTTTCTTTTCTTTCTTTTTCTTTTTTTAAGGAAATCAGGGTTAAAGGCGTTCTAAATATGCCTCTGGGACCTGGACAGAATCACCCCATTTCTTTGGGTCTTAGGGTTCCCTTCTGTAAAGACAGGGCCTGGAGACCTTTGCTTGGGATAGAGAAAGGGACCATGGAGACTGCCCGAGGAGGGCAGCCAGCCTGCGTGGAGTGTGGCCACGTGGAGTTTACAGAGACGTGGCGAACGAAGCTGGTTCAGGTTGCCCTGTGCATGGGACGGCGGCTGGCACCACATGGGTTGGTAGTGATGCCTCGTGGCCTGGGCTGGGATGAGTTGAATTGGAGTCATAGGGAAAGTTGCTCAGAGCTTGAGCTGGGTCTCAGAGTGTGGTCTGGCCAAGAAGAACAGGATCTGCCTGCAGCTGCAGCACCCCAGGGGGCTGGCCTTCCTCCAGCATCCCCTGGACTGGAGCCCAGCCATCACCCCCCTGCCTGGCTCCCTATGCGGGGTGGGGCTTCCACCCACTGGCTGGGTCCAGTGGGCCTGAAGGAGGAGCCAGTTACGACTCCTCGCCTTTTTTTACGATCTAGACAAAATTTTGTACAAAAAAAATCATGTCTTTGCCCAGGTTATACTGACCAGCAAAAATTGATTCCTGACTCATGATACAGTTTGAGTCAAACATATCCCTCTGAATTCATAGCAGTATGGTCTGAGCTTCAACTTTTAATTCTCTTTGAAATTTGAATTTTAAATCACAGAGATAATATATGCTTTTTGTGCAGAATTCAAACAACACAGAAGAATGCAGAGAATCTAGAAGGAAGAGAGAAACTTCCCAATTGTTTGCAGAAACTTTCAGCACACTCCTTTGCCGTAAGGGATCTGTCCAGATCTCTCTCCATGCATATACACGCATGCAGTCTTTTTAGATAGATCTGGAATCATACTGTATATATTGTATTACTTGCTCTTTTTTTTTAAAAAAAGGCAAAACTAAGTTTATGTGAACTCATGGCACTGAGAGAACATCACTTTGCCAGAGTCTTAGCACTGTCTCAGGGAAAAGTCAGAAGTCGGATCGATTTAGGTTATTAAGTATGAAATGTCCGATTTCCTTAAATACTAAGTTGGACAGTTGAGATCTCTGATATTTCACTTTGACACTTCTTATTTTTATTGTGAAGGTACATCCTCATTTTTTCAAAAGCATGCTTTGGTTTGTGATTATCTTTCAAATTTTTTTAGAGCAATTTTTGTGAAACCATGGATAAGTCAAAAATGTGTGTTATTTTCTAATATGAGTTCCATCATGGAACCAACGCAGCCCAGACAGCTCGAAATATCAATGCAGCGTTTGGGAAGGATGTGGCTAATGAACCCACAGTACGTCAATGGTTTGAGACGTTCCATTCTGGTGATTTTAATCTTGAAAATGAGCCATGTGAGTGACCTGAGAACAAGATGGATAATGATGAGCTGAAAGCTGTAGTGGAAGCGAATCCATCTCAGCCTATGTGTGAACTGACGGCAAGGTTTGACGTTACTATTCCAACAATATTGGACCATTTGAAACAAATGGGCAAGGTACAGAAACTGGATAGATGGGTTCCGCGTGAATTAAACGAGCATCAGAAGAGAAATTGTCTTGAAGCTTGCCTTTCTTTGCTGTCAGGACATAAAGGTGAACCATTTCCACACCGTATTGTTACATGTGATGAAAAATGGATTCTTTTTGACAATTGCAAGCGTTTGGCACAATGGTTGTATAAAGATGAAATGCTGAAACATGGTCCATAACTGAATATTCATCAAAAAAAAAAAAAACTAATGGTGTCTGTTTGGTGGTCCAGCCCTGGTATTATCCACGACAACTTCATGAAACCTGGTTTCAATTACAGCGCATCTCTACTGCAACCAGTTGGATGAAATGAGGATGCTTGTGATTAAGCAGCTGAGATTGATCAGCAGAGACAGGCCAGTCCTCTTGCAAGACAACGCTCAACCACAAGTCACACAAACAACGCTGCTCAAACTACAGAGGCTGGACTTGGAAATTCTCTGTCACCCACCGTATTCACCTGACCTTTGCACCAACTGACCACCACGTCCTCCAGGCTTTGGACCACTTTTTGCAGGGAAATATATTCCATTCTCAACAAGCTGTGGAAAACACCTTTCACGATTTCATTGCCATTTGCTCTCTAGGCTTTTGCTGGTGGCATAAGCAAGTTACCATTAAGGTGGCAACACTGTGTCGATAGTCGAGGGGCATACTTTGATATTAATTGTACTGCTTCTTGTTTGAGAGATAATAAACTGCACTTCTGATTTTGAAATCAGACATTTCATATTTAATGACCGGAGTAATTGTAAGTTGCAGGATCTGGGCTCCAGGGGGTTGAGGCAGATGCGAAACTGATGGCGACTGGCAGCGTTCAGGACGTGGTAGTTGACGGCTGGTAAGCAGCCAGGACGGAGTCTGGCAGGGGTCTTGATAAGCACATTGTTTGCTCATGTGAGTGAGAAACTGACTTCAATAAATCGACTTATGGGAATTTCCACCATTTTCACCATTTCTGGACTTTTTTTTTTTTCTTTCTGTAGATCCAAGTTTTCATCTGGTATCAGATTCCTTCTGCCTGAAGAATATTCTTTATTATTTCTTGTGGTATAGGTCTGTTGGCAATGACTTTTCTCAGCTTTTTGGTAGCGTGAAAAAAGTCTTTCTTTACTTTCCTTTAAAAAAATATCGAAGTGAATTTTATTGTCGGGTTTTCTTTGTAGTCATTTTAAAGTCAGCCACTGTTTATTAAGCTTCCTCTGAGGGTGACTTACTTATAATGACATAGAAACAGCTTTTTATAGGTTTGGTTCCATGCCATACAGTTCGAGTACCTGGACATAATTATTTTGAAGCTGAGAATTACTATTCCTTTTTGCCTGTGTTTTTTTTAATTGAGCTAAAATTCATATAACATAAAATTAACCATTTTCGAGTGACGATTCGGTGGCATTTTGTAGATTCAGAATGTGTGCGGCCGTCACCTCTGTCTAATTCTGAAACATTTTCCTCCCCTCAAGCCGTCACTCCCCACTCCCCTTAGGCCCTGGCAACCGCTAATCTGTTTTCTGTTTCTATGGATTTGCCTTTTCTGGATAGTTCATATAAATGAAATCCTGCAATATATGAAATTTTGTGTCTGGCTTTTTTCACTTGGCACATGTTTTTGAGGTTCACCGTAGCATCTATTACACTTCATTCCTTTTTATGGTTGAATATTTCATTGTGTGGCTATACCAAGCTGTTTATCCATTCATCCATTGATGGGCATTTGGGTTGTCACTGTCCTTTTGCTATCGTGAATAGTGCTGCCGTGGTCATTTTGTCACAGGCATTTGTTCGAATACCTGTTTTCAATTCTTTGGAGTGTGTACCTGAGAGTGGAATTGATGATCTTATGGTAATTCTGTGTTTAGCTTTTTCATGAACCTCAGCTTTATTTTTTTTAGAGACGGTCTCTCTCTCTCTCATCCAGGCTGGAGCACAGTGGCATGATCATAGCTCACTATAACCTTGAACTCCTGGGCTCAAGAAATCCTCCTGCCTCAGCCTCCCAAGTAGACTACAGACATGCACCACCACACCCTAATTTTTACATTTTTTTGTAGAGACAGAGTCTCACTATGTCACCCAGGCTGGTCTCAAACTCCTGGCCTCAAGCGATCCTCCCAGCTTGGCCTCCCCAAAGTGCTGGGATTATAGGTATGAGGCACCTTGCCTGGCCACCTTTATTTTTGAAAGGTGTATTTATTGTTATAGAAATTTGGGTTGATTTTTTTTTTCTTTCAGTAATTTAAAGATGACATCTCATTGTCTTCTTAGTTGCCTGGGTGTATGGTTGGTGGCCTTTAATTTTGAAAATTCTCAGCCCTTAGTTCTTCAAATATTCCTTATTCTTTCTCTCTTTTGAAATTCCAATTATGCTAGGCTGTTTGACATTATCCCACAACTCTTAGATATTCTTTCCTGGATTTTATTTTTTTACTGTTTTTTTTTTCTTTGTGTTTCAATTTAGGTATTTCTATTGACCTATCCTTTGGGCTCAGTGATTCTTTCCTTGGCTGTGTGTAGTTTGCTGATGAGCCTGTCAAAGTTATTCTTCATCTCTGACATCATGTTTGTTACGTCTAGCATTTCCATTTGACTCTGCCGTCCCGGTACTAACCAGGCCTGACCCTGCTTAGCTTCCGAGATCAGACGAGATCGGGCGCGTTCAGGGTGGTATGGCCGTAGACTCCATTTGACCCTTTATTTTATAGTTTCCCTCTCTCTGTTTTCTGGAATTCCCTTCTGTTCAGGCATGTTGTTTTGCCTTTTTAATTGGGATTATTTAATATATTAATTGAAGTTATTTTAAAGTCCTTGTCTGATAGTTCCAAGATCTCGTTCATCTTGAGTCCAATTCTGTCGGTTGTTTTATCTTTTGACAATATTTTATCATGCTTTTTGTGTGTCTTGTAATTTCTTATTTAGTGCTGGACATCATCTTAGAAGACTAGACGAGACTGAAGTAAACAGTAATGATGCCTGGAAACGGGCAGGCCTCTTTTGTCAGCTTGTTGTCATGGAGTGTTGGGTCAAATTAGATGAGATAAATTTGTCTTTCTTTGGTGATGTCATTATGTCAGTGCACCACAGACTTCAAATTCTTTAGCGGCGGGCTACTCTTCACTTGTGCTTATAGTGGGGTCTGGGGTGCCAGAGGGTTTTCTGGGTTCCTGCTGTGCCATCAGCTCTCAGCGATCCCTGCGTGCCTGCGCCACGCGAGGGGTGTCCCTCCATGTTCTTGCCTCTCCGTCGAGCAGTAGACTGCTGGTGCTTATTTGCTTGCTGCTGGCTTGTGTTGAGAGTGGCTGTGGGTTTTCTGTTATCCTGGTCATCCTTAGTCTTAGGCAGGGCCAGTGTTTGTGAATCTTGGGAGTGAGTTTTTTTTTGCCTGCTAGAATTTCTGCTCCTCCTTCCCATGGCAGCCAAACTCTGCCCTGTATCTGAGGTTGGTCGTGGTTGGAAAAGGTTCCTGCTACTCTCCCCATGGTAGCATATCTGTGCTTGGTAGAAGCTTAGCATCTGGAGTCTAGGGAGTTTTTTGCTTTTTCATTGCTGCCTAGTATTCCAATAGTTTGGATGTGTCATAATCTACTTAATTATCCCTGTACTGATGATGGATATTTTCACCATAAACTTCCATTAAAAGAGTGCAAACTGTCTTGCCTATATGTGAATGGTTCTCTAGAATAGATGCCTGAAAACAGAATTTCTAGATTAAATGATACACAGTTTAAAATTCTGATAAACATAGAATTCCTCTTCGATTCGGCTACTTTTTTTTAAACCTTCTCTTACAAAAATGTAAGAAAATGTATTTTATTTACAATATCTTACTTTAAAAATAGTTCATTTTTTTTTTACTTTATATTGACCTTCAAATTAATAAAAAAAAAAAAGCTTTTGGTGTTGTGAAGGGTTCAAACAATAAAAAGAGCTATCATTAAAATTTATATTTTCCTCTAATATAAAAAAGGAGAAATCATTATATAATGGATTTTTTTTGCTACATTCTCATCCCATGTCTTTAACCTCCATTGATGTTTTTATTATACTTCATGAAGTGCCATCCTCTGACATTTCCTTTATAAACTTAGCTGCTTCACTGCAGAATGTGACCTTCAAGTCATATTCATTGATTTCTCAGAGTTAGAAGGTTTTTCACTATTCTGAGAGCGCCTGAGACTTTATCTCTGTGACAGCCATTGACAGATTCTGATCTTTTTAATGAACTTTTTCATATCATCGTTTTAAAATTTAAAGAAATTTTAGAATCCCTAGTTTATATTATGGTCAAGGATATTTAGCAACACCTCATTTATACAGAGGTTCTTTTACCTAGCAATCTTAGTTATCTGCAATGGTCTAAAAATGAACAGGGAAAAATGCATGAAAACAGTTGAAAATAGATGCCACAAAGCTATGCACTAAAGCTCATGACATTGCATACTTAAAAGAAAATTCTCCAGGCTCTTAGGACATTTTTTGATTCTTCGTATTAATACATTTTATTATCTGTGTTTCTCAATTGGCAGAAAAGTACAGCAGGTCTTGGAGAGTTCAGTGCTTGTGGGCAGAGGGTCTGGTCACAGGATGAGCTCACAAACAGAAACGGGAGTAGGGAGGAGGCTCCAGGAACAAAAGGCCAAGGTGGCGGTAAGCGAGTGACATAGCCCACCTCTGCAGAGAGTTCCCTCCTTGCCCGCATCATCGAGGTGGTGGGTGCTATGGTAAGTGGGGGAGCACAGAGATGGGGTGGAGTAGTGAATTGCCTGCCTGGGGAACAGGATTCCTGTGATTGGGTAAGTCTTAGCCAGATACACCCCTTCCAGAGGGGTCTCTCTGCGCTGATGCCCTGCAGGGGTAGTCTCTCAAGTACACCGCCCTCATTGGTTTATGTCTTTTAAATAAAAGTCACTCCAAAGACCCCAAAGGACAAGGCTGTGAAAAGGGGACGCTGACCGCTGTGACAGAAGAAGTCTGTCCGAGCTGACGTGGCCTGTTTCTAGGGACGAGGAATGAACACAGAGACAAAGAGACACACACACACACAAAGACGGGACAAGACTGCAGCGCCTTCCTGCTGCAGCGTCTTTATTTTTAACACAGCCTGTTTGGCACCTGTCCCACCGCAATTTCTTTGTTCCCACACTGTCTCGACTCAACACGTCCCGTTCCTTGTTGTTTCGTCTCGTCTCCGGAGAGCAGATTTTGCATCTGAACTCTCTAGCCCCTCCTGTTTGCAGGGTTAGGGCGCCCTGGCTCGTTTGCAAGCCCACAGGCGTGTTCTGAGAAAAACAACAAGGAACCGATCCCAGACAAAATGTCCTCTGCACGAGCTCTTCACAGATGCCCTCACAGGGCGGCTGATCCTTCCCGGATGATGAGCGGGAGGGTGCCATTGGTTTGCACGCAGACCTGGGCACCTGGAGCGGGCGAGGATGGCGCAGGGGGAGGGGGAGGACTGCCAGGGCATGGGGGGTGCAGGAAGGAGCCCCACCTGAAGGGTGGCAGCCTGCAGAGTGTGAAAGGGAGCAGGCAGGATGGTAAATGGAAGGTTGACAGATAGAAATGCAGCTTTTCACCTAGAAGAGCAATGATTTACACACTGGATTTGAGTTTCAGAAAAGCTTCTGTGAGGTTAGAGCTAACGTTTAGGTTTGCCTCGCTATTTCAGAGCTCAGAAGTGCCCCTCCCCTGTCCTCCGCTCTCCCTTCCCTTGTCTGTCTGGCCTCAGCGTCAGTGGACATTGGGCTGCAGCAGGAGGGATGGTCACCTCGGAGGGAGCGGGGGTAGATGAGGCTTGATGGCCACAGAAGAGAAGGGTCTGTGGGGATCCCCAGTCTGGGGCAGCACGCCGCCAGCCAGGGCTGTCACCCTGCCATCAGCACTTTGAGAGGGGAGAGGCCCGGGAACCGGAGCCGACACCGCCTGGCTGCCCTTCAGCTCTGGCAGGCTTTCTTTCTCTTGCCTATCCGAGCACGTGACACCATCAGCTCAGTCACAGCAAAGCCTGTGGATACGAACAGGGAGCCCCGCTGTGGATTAGGCGACGGGGGGGTGCGAGTGGCAGCGGGGGGGGCAACAAGGCCAGCGTGGTTGGTATCGCGCAGCAGGGGTGACTTGTAACGGAACAGAGTGGGGAGAAGACATAAGCCGAGGGGTGGGGATGTGTGAGCTGTGAGAAGGGTGGCTGTCGTCACTGTGACCCTGTTATTCCAGGGTCTCTCAGGGAACTACCAGCCCTGCCAGCTGTGGGACGAGCATTCAGACACCTGCCCCCAATCTCAAGTCTGTCTCATCTTCTCCTCGTCCCTGCCTGCCTTTAATGCGGACGTGCGGAGCTGGGGATGCGCAGGTTACGCTGGGCCAGGGGCACGAGCGTCGCTCCATCACCCCTGGACTGATCCTGCTGGGTTGCCCTGGGTCTGCAGCGTCCATTAGACTTTGTGATGGAGCGCTGCCACCGTGCCAGGCTCTCTTTCAAAGTGCCCAGGATAAAAGGACACTAAATCAGACATGGGCCTTGCCCTCCAGGTGCTAACGGCAATCTGGCAATGCCGATGCTAGCGGGGTTGGCCATCGCCGTCACTCACACAGTGGTGGGTGACATTCAGCCTCTGTTGCAAGTGTGGGTGTGCACTTCATTTAGCAAAGAGAGTGCTTTATTCATGCTGTTGTCTCCCCTCAACCCTTCGCCGCACCCATCATCCCTGGTCTTTCAGCTTCCTGGTTATTTAAGAGAGCCGCCCCTTGGTCATTTTGGACCAAAAGTGGCTTTTCCTCTGTGAGTGGCCTTCAAAATGTAATTCCAACACACCCCCTTGCCAATCCCTTCCACGTGCCAAGGCTCTAATAAACAGTCAAGTGACATCCGTTTAGGGACCAGCTGTCCTGGGAATTAGTCATAATTTTTAAACAAACTAATTTCTCAGATACTTTCTGTCAAACATCGTTGGTGTATTATCAGAGAAGTGAGACTAATCTTAACATTGCCTGTATTGGCTGCAAGAAAGAAAGAAGGAAAATAGTGAAAGGTGAAGAGCAGGAGCCAGAAGGACTCGCGTCCTAGTCTCGATTCTGACGTGAGTTGGCTCACAGGCTTTCGTTCTGAGCCTCACTCTCATCTGTGAGCTCACGGTTGCAAACCGTCGTATGTGTCATTTCTGGAATCACTCACAGTGTAAAGTACAAAATAATGTGTGGGAGCTATAAAGAGTTTAGTGGTTACTCTCAAGGAGGCAAGGAATAGGATACAGGAGGGTAAGCAGTTTTTAGGGTCTGATTCGGCTGCGTGACCGCAGCGGTTAGTATCATAGAGCAGGGGCAACCTGCAGCTGAAAAGAGTAAGGAGAAAATGTGAGCTGAGGCGCGGACTGATTTCCTTGCATGTATCACTCGTTCCCTCCTTGTTTCCTCCCACATATCGCTTCTTGGACTGCGTGTCCATGTTTACAGGGATTTGTCTGTGGGGACTCCTGTGAGGCCTGGCTTGTGGGTAGGTCCTGTAGATATTTTTCATTTGCTTATGCCAGATCACCTAGGGATATTATAGGCTTAGAGATGATTTTTTTAGTTCCCGAAATGTGAGGAAAAATGTATATTTACACCCCAAAATCTCTGTGAGTCGTAGACCTTGGTTAAGAATTCCCTGAGGGAGACTCTCTATCAGAACCCAGGAGTAGACAAATTCCCTTGTCTTCCCATGTAAGAGGAGACATGGTTCACCTTTTATCTAATAGTGTTACTCTTAGAGAGTCCCAATTTTATGCGTCTGTGTGAGAACTGCCAGGGTTCCAACAACCCCTAGCAAGGCCAAAGGCTTCTGTGGGACTATGCAAAGCCAACATTTCCAAAACAGGACGAGCCCGTCACACCCTCCCGGCCTCCATAAGTGGCCGTAGGAGCCACTTATGCTTAATGCTCCAAAGTCCTGCGCCCTTGGCGCTCTGACTACTGGGCGTTTCCCTTCCCTTCTTGCAAGCTCAGCTATGCATTAAAATTATATTTAATAAATTGTACCCAACATTTTCTAGGTATTTTGTGGCAGAAAGTTCCCTGGGCTACCCTATCTACCCTGATGCCAGAACAGAAGCATCATGGGCATCGGCAGCATTTGATTTTTTAAAAAAGAATCTGAACCAGAAGGGTAAAATAAAATAGTAGGATACGCTAGAGCTACGTAGGGAGGGCATGGGCCAAATTCTTGAGTTTGCTGAAATATTTCATAACCCATGAACAAAGGCGTCCTGCTTCATATCTGTGGTCGCTTTCTGTTTCCAACTGAGAGTAGCTTTAAGAGTTTGAGCAAGTTTCCATCTGCATCAGGGAAGGCAGGGGTCTTTGGGGTGAGGACTTTTCAGGGGTCAGGATAAGCAGCTTAGCTCTGTTGGTACTGGGCAATGACAAGTTACAGGCTTTCGCCCCGCACCTCGGGCTGGGTGCCTTGGGAGCTTATTCAGCACGAGGCACAGGGAGTCCCGTTCCATTGACAACCAGCTCTTCCTGCCAGACGGGCCACCTGTCCATTAATACAGGGTGTGACCATTTATGGAAATGACTACAGACCTTCCTCCTACTCACAGCCCCAACATCACATTGTGTCTTGGTGGCCAAGTGGGAATAAGTAGCAAAATTCATTCGATTGCTCCTTTTTTCTTTATTCTGGTTCCCCCCCTCACCCCGTTTCACTCTATTCACGGTAGGTAAAGAAAACTCCTAAGGGCGCAGAAGGCAGCCGAGGAGAGACTGGGGGTTATGTAGCTCAGACACAGCATCATCGGGATCGCAACCATCTTCCAGGTATGTTTTGAAGGTATGCAGCAAACAGTTTTTTCTTACAAGTGTGGGACACACTGCTTGATGTCAATTTATTCAGAGGAAAATCAAGCCCTGTGGATTTCAGATTGCCCCGGATTGTGTCTGATTTGCTCTGGAATGCCTAAACGTAATGCGTGTTACATTTAAAAAAAATGTGTATTATACACATTCACATAAGTTCAGGAAAGGGTATTATGAAGCAAGGAAATTGAAATGCACACTTCAGGGATAGAAGTTTAAAGAAAATCTATTTATGTTAAGGTACTGCAAAAACAGCTCTAGTCAGCTCGCTGCCAAGAAAACATCTTCAAGCTGGAATTTGGGGGTTTGGGTTCACCTGAATACCGTGGAGTTATTGCCCCCTTTCTTAACCCTGCCCACCCACCTCCACGTTATCTTCTCGCTGCCCTCCTTCCTGGGTTTCTGATGCTTGCTTCTTGGCGAAGCCATTCCGGACACAGGGAGCAGCGTGAGAAAAGTCGGGAGAGCTTCCTCACAGGGTCACATCACCTTCCTAGGGGACATCCTTCCTGTTTTGACACCACTGCCCCTGGGGAGGCAGCTGCCTCCTCCTACCCCTCCACTCACTTATGCAAACCCCTCAGTCATTTAGGGTTCAGATCCAGTCCTGCCTCCTCCAGGCAGGAGCCAGGAGTTTCCCCCCAACTGTCCCTCCGGTGCCACGACTGGCATCACATTTACTGTCTACACCATCCATTTCACTCAGGGATCCTTGAGCAGAGGACAGTCGTGGCCTCTGGGGATGCTGTGCTCTTCAGGCAAGTCTGCCATCTGGGGAGGGACACAGCGGATGGGGGACACCACGTGGAGAGTCAGCTGAACATATTCTCTTTGGAAAACAGTGGGGTGCTGGGCGCCACAGCCAACTCTCCCCCACTTTGGGGTCACTCATTCTGGTACCCAACAGACCCTGCCTTACTCCACTAGTTTCACCTCTGTCTCTTCTCTCTTGAGACCCTAAATTTAATTTTTCACAGGGAGGGACCACTTCATCTTTTACATCCCTTTCGACACCTATCGCAGAGCTGGATGTGCCGGAGGTTGCTAATGACTTTGACTGTCAAATGAGTCTTCCCCAGCCCACACTTCCCGGGCATCAGAGGACCATCTCAAAATCTGTAATTCTTCCATCAACTCAAGCTCAGAATGTCTAAAATTCTCCTCTCCCATTTTCTCCTGCAAATCCGCCCTCCTTCTCCACCTTTCTTTCATATTCTCTAATTCTCAACAGAAACCGCCATCATCTTGGAATCCTTGCCTTCTTGGTCCCTACCTCACCCAGATCCATTGAGTTGGTTATTTTCTTTTCATCTGCATAGTTACAGCCTGGCTTTCATCTACAGCCTAAGCTCAGGCCCTTGTCATCCAAGCCTGGAACCTGAGCACCCCCTGCTTGCACAATTAAACCAGGCTGATCTTCCTAAAATACTGTTTTCTTCAAGTAGCTGAACTGCATTTAAAAAGAAACGTCCATGGCTCCTGTAAATAGTGAAATATAATTCAGCTGCCTTAGCCTGCGCTCAGGGCCTCCCCGTCTGACAGCTGCCTTCCTGCCTTCCTCTTTCTACCAGGACTTCACAAAGTTTCTGTCCCAGGGGACCGGTTTGCTCACTGGCTCCCCGGCAGGTCTCCGGCAGTATTACACCTCTTTGTTCCTCCTGCCACACGGCCCTCTTTATTTGGTCTTTCCAAATTCTGCCCATTCTTCAAAACTCAGCCGAGGCCAAGTCCCATCTCTCTGACTCCTGTCGCCAGACACTTGCAAGGACCACAGGCTGTTTACCCTTGAAGTTCTTGAAACTTCACCTTTAGCCCACCCCGACCTCCACCAGCCAAGCCCTGGACTTTATGTTTGTAATTTGCATTTTTCTTAAAGATGCGCTCTCAATATTACCATTTTCTATTCCACATAAAACTTGCACCCATCCCTGCTCCTCATCACCTGTTCACTCTCTTTCTAACTGATCTTAGGGGCGAAGTGTGCTTACACATGACTTATTACAATAGGACTGCAAACGTGCTACGAGCTCATACTGAGTCTCCTATTTCTTTTACTTCCATTTGGATCTAATCTCCAAGGGTATGCTGAATGTGTGTTTTGTGCAAGACTTAAGAGCTCCTGGATGGGGAGGTAGGGGAGATCTTGCCCTTGGCATCAGGGCACATATTGTGGGAGGGATTAAATATAAGCAACTGTAAAGGGAGATGGGTAACATAAGCACCCTAAGGGAAGAAATAAGCAAAGATTGTGGAGATTAAAAAAGAGGTGGCTATAAGACTGGAGTTTTACCCCTGGCATCCTTGCTGTGCTGGGATGATCTCAAGGCTCACAGTAACAGGGGACGGGAGGCCGAGCCTCTTCCTGGAGCCTGGCTCATTCTCAATGCCCTTCGTACTGTGACCCCACCCGCTCAAAGCAGCCGACGAGGCATTCCCCACACTCCTGGCCCTGCCGCCCGCTCCTTTCCACCTTCCCAGCAACACACGGTCTGAAAAGAAGTCAAAGTTCCTCCCAGGCTAACTTTCCAAAATGCAATGCTTTTAGGAGAGCACTTAACTGCTTTTGCTTTTGCTTTTAAATCCCCATCTGTGCCCACGAGTTGATTTGAGTTCATAAACTCGATGAAAGCAAAAACCCCAGATCTCTAGTTTGCCTGGAAGCTCACAGAGAGAGAGAAGAGAACAACAGGTGAAGACTTGCAAAAGTGGGGTCCTGAGGTCCAGCTTTATTTGCTTGGCTCTAGACAACCTCACACTTCCTTCTGAGCTCTACTCTGTCTTGTCTTCTTTGATCCGGCGCCCTCAGCATCATCTCTCTGGGGCAAAATTCCCTTTGATGTGGGGGCTGAATCCATCCCTGTTTTCAGGTATAAAGAAATAGAAGGAGAAACTATGGTTTGCTGCTCTGCTCAGAAGTCAGGAAAGCAATTTCTTTTCCTAAAAAATTGATACCGATGCTTTCTTCTGCTAGTCAGAGTCTAACGTCACTCCTCTGCTCCCTTCTTTGCCTTGGCCGCCAAGCTCAGAGCTACATTTTGTGTGCAGTTACTGCAGCCTTCTGAGGCTAACTCTTTGTGATTATGTTTCCCTGCTCCTTCCCCACTACTTGACTCTGTTTTCCCTCTTTTATTTTGTGTTAACCAGCTTTGGTCCTATTGTATTTTCAGATATTTCTGTAGGTCAGCGTAAAGATTTCGCTCAATCCCTGTTTCGTTATTGCTCTGGTCACTTCTACCCATTTTATGAGAAACCCGGGCCCACTCCCAGCTGGGGACTTATGATGGCATAAGCCTTCTTCCCTTCGTGACTGAGCAGAAGAACTTTCTCCTCGACAGTAGCCTCTGATGGCAGCTCCTCCCAGGCCAGGCAATGACTTCGACACTTCCTTAAAACTCAGCTTCTGAAAGACGGCTGCAGGAGGCCCTGCCTCCCTAGACCCCTGAAGGGACTACCCATTTCCCTCTCTCCTCATCTTCAAGCCTCTCTCCTGCCTCAAGGAGGCAGCAGCACCCCTGCAGGCTTCTTCAGTAGCTCCTCCCTCCTGCCGTCCCCTCTCCACTGGTCGCAGTCCCTCCAGCAACTGAGTCTGGGAGGCTGGACCAGTCCAGGAGGCCTGGTTGCCCTGGCAACGTGGGTGGGGCTAAGCCTACCAACTGCCGATGGTGACAGTTATTCAAGAACTTTCCGTTGGTGAATCTTTAACTGCATTTTGCAGATGAGAGGCAAGGCTTGGTCAGAGTCTTCTAAGCTGGGCCTAACACCCAAGTATCCGCTCTCAGAGTCCATTTCTGGTCTTCCACATCATGCTATTTGTCACTGATAGCTCCAATGTCACCCTTCACCCTTCACCCCTCAATTCGAAACGCCAGGCATCTCAGAGCCCCTACCAGGGTCAAACGTGGCCCGATTCTGACCCAGAAGAGAAATCTAATGCCCACCTCCGCTTTTGGCAAGTTTTCTAAAGTGTGATCAGAGGACACCTGAATCAGAATAGTCTAGGAGGCCGGTTTCAAATGCTGGGTCCAAAATATAGAAAAAATTATCCGGGCACGGCGGTGCATGCCTGTAGTCCCGGCATGCACTCGGGCGGCTTGAGCCCAGGAGTTTGAGGTTGCTGTGAGCTAGGCTGACGCCATGGCACTCTAGCCCGGGCAACAGAGCGAGACTCTGTCTTAAAAAAAAAAAAACTGCATCAGTCTCATTTGCTTCTCCACCACTTCAGGAAAGTTTTTTTTTGCTGAATAGGCAGGTATAGGCATCTCTTAAAGGCAGTGGTTCTCAACCCTGGTTGCACGTTAGCATCACCTGGATCCTACCCCCAGAGCAGTTTAATATGAATCCCTAGGGGAAGACATAAGCGTCATTTTTCTTTTCTTTTCTTTTCTCTTTCCCTTGTTTTCTTTCTCTCTCTCTTTCTCTC
>CAUYSK010060513.1:0-36366 GCA_963575035.1 Avahi laniger
CATTTTTTTTTTTTTTTGAGACATAGTCTCACTCTGTTGCCCGGGCTAGAGTGCCGTGGCATCAGCCTATCTCACAGCAACCTCAGACTCCTGGGCTCAAGCGATCCTCCTGCCTCAGCCTCCCGAGTAGCTGGGACTACAGGCAGGTGCCACCACACCCGGCTAATTTTTTCTATATATTTTTAGTTGTTCAATTAATTTCTTTCTATTTTCAGTAGAGATGGGGTCTCGCTCTTGCTCAGGCTGGTCTTGAACTCCTGAGTTCAAACAATCCTCCCGCCTCGGCCTCCCAGAGTGCTAGGATTACAGGCGTGAGCCACCGCGCCTGGCCCCGAATGCATCTTTTAAAAAATACATGGGAAAAAATGTTGCCTTATCATTACAAGCAGTTAAGCAACATGAGAAGATACATGTTTTCAGTTAATTCATGCTCAAATTTAATTAATCAGATAAGTGTTTTCCCTCAGCCCTCTTGTCTTTTCTCCTGATATAAGCAGCCAAGAGCTCAGTAAGAGAAAGCATCCTGTTATGTCATACCTCATCCTGGTTGGCTCAAAACAGTGTCCATCTATCTATACCATATTTCAGCTTACCTTTATGTACAACTCACCCATCCGTAAGTGTGCACCGAAAATATCCAAAAATCCAGTCATCGGCATTAGCCTGGACTCCATTCTGTTTCACCTGTGTCGACCTCCTATCTCTGGTCTTACCTTTTTCAGATCTTCAACTCCTGATCTGCCCCCCAGTATCTCAACACCAATCTCTAACTGTGCCCTACTGTATCAGACACACTATTGCAGTGAAGGTAGCTAACTACTGCTGTGTAACAAAGTGGTTCAAATTTGAGTGGCTTAAAATAAAAACCACTTAGTATTTCTCAAGGGTCTGAAGATTGGGTGGGGTGAGCTAATTTATACTGAGTTTGGTCAGAGGTGGCTGTATTCCACATGCCTCTCATCCTCCTCCCAAGACCAGTAGGCTCACTTGAGCATGTCATTCTCATGGAAATGGGAAAGGTGTAGGAGGTAAAAGTCCTCATACACAAGTCCAAATTGAGCTTCTGCTGTGCCATCTGCTAACACCCCATTGGCTACAGCCAATCACATAGTCAAGCTCAGCGTCAAGAAGTAGAACTTTCCCCAGGCCACAGCAAAGCTACTGGGAAAAAAGCATAGATGCAGGGAAGGTTGAAAATGAGCCTAAGGAGTCATTCTACCTCCTTAAACACAATCCTCGTGTTCCACATGCAGCACAAGTTGGAGATGATCTAGCATCCTCTCTGCTTCTCTGCTCCCTTTGGCTCTTTAGCTGGCTCTGTGTCCTGGCTGGTTTCGTATTCAGGAAGAATATCAGACAACATGGTCCATTATGACTATTTCATAATAAAGATTAAAGAAATGGTCGATACTTGGAATGTTCTAATTCAAATCTTTTCTGAGATGCTATCTTTTGACAGAGACGAGTTTACTGTAAAGGCAATCTCAAATACCATAAAGGTTTGTGCCATTTTGGTGTTATCAGTGCCCTGGTTATGCAAAGTATGGTCTATGGACCAGCAGCAAGGGTGTCACTTGTGAGCTTGCTACACATACAAGATCTCGGCACCTACTCCAGACCCACTGAATCAGAACCTGCCTTTTAACAAGATCCCCGGGGGATTTCTATACATGTGAAAGTTTGAGAAATTCTGATCCACATACTGATCCCTTTAAAAATCAGGGCAATGTGAGAGGTAATTTTGGAAATGATAATGACTGAAAGATCTAATAACCAGTCCCCACTCTTTATAGACACAGAAAGGGACAACAAACAGCAGTGTTGCTGATGCCATTGGATTATTAGACTCAAAGCTTCGGTTTTCAAAATCTCCTGTGGGAAGGGAAATGATGCATTCCTCAGTGAACAATCTAGTTCTTTTGAAATCATAAAATTTCAAACAAATTATAAGAAAGGTCAGGCTGAAAATTAAAGCTAAATTTTATTAGGTGACTCCTTTAAGGCAGACAAAGCAGTTTTTATTCACTGCATCACTTTTATCAAATTTCTGGGTCATTTAAAAGGAAAAAAATAAAAGTTTTACTCAGAGTGAATAGGCCTATACAATCTGAGTTGAATAAAAGAAAAAATATAAAAGATTCTCATTAATTGTGAAATTATAATGGATGACAAAAATAACTCAGTAATCATGCAGAAAAGACAAGCATCTAAGCAATTTTCTTATTAGGAATAAAGTAGATAGAAAATACAATAAAGGAAGTACATTTTCAAACATAATCCACTTATCAGGGGAAAATGTGCTCAATGTAATCTGGACAAGAGAACTATATATAGTAAAATAAATAATAAAAATTTTCTTGTGCCACTTTGTAATTCATCCCTCCCTTCATTGCTGTGCCCAGGCAGTCACTGATCTGCTGTCAGTCACTACAGAACAGTTTGCATTTCTTAGAATTTCATATAAATGAAATCGTACATTATGTACTTTTTCTTGGCCTGGCCTTGTTTATTCAGCATAATGTTTTTAGATTCATCCATGTTGTGGGTGTATCAGTAGCTGATTTCTTTTCAGTGCTGAGTAGTTTTCCATTGTATCAGTAACTCATCACTTCTTAATGGATATGTGGGTCATTTCTGTTCAAGCTATTAGAAATAAAGTTGCCAATGGAAACGTGTAAGTCTTTATGTGGACATAAGTTTTTATTTTTCTTGGGTAAGTACCTAAGAGCGGAATGCCTAGGTCATATATTAGGTGTAGGTTTAATTCTTTTTAAAAGCACTTTCAAACATTTGCTAAAATGGTTGTACATTTAATATTCCCACCAGCAGAATATGAGAGTTCTGGATCCTCCACATCCTCACCAACACTTGGTATGGTCAGCCTTTTTTTTTTTTTGAGACAGGGTTTTGCCCTGTTGCCCTTGCCCCAGCTGGAGTGCAGTGGCATCATAGCTCACTGAAACCTCAAACTCCTGGCTCAAGTGATCCTCCAATCTTGGGTAGGAAAGATTCACATTATGGGAAATTCTCCAAACAAAGAAAGGCTTTTCAGAAAATTCTGTATGGCCACAAAACATAATAAATGGCTCTAATATTCAATTTCTTTTTTTTCATATCTTATTGGAGGTTCAAGTCAGCTTTAGCTTCAATTGCTTCCATGAAATGATGGAAAAAAATGAGTCTTTGAATTATTGTTGCTGAAGAACAAACCTACACTCATTTTAAAGAGCTTTTGTCTGCTTCACACACAATAACGATTACCTAACAATTGCTATTGTACTTTGGCAAGTACTTTGAGCTTTTAAAAAAATACTTCTGTACTTCTATGGGAGCAAAGCAAATGTCTGAACAATGATAAATTCATTGGAGGCCACAGAGAGTGGAACAGTTCAAAGAATAATAAAGGCTATTTCTCAGATAAAAGCGGGCTAAAAAGGTCATGTTGGCAAAATAAAGATACTCTTAAAAAAGAGGATCAAAGCAACTTATTTAGATGAATCTATACTATTAATACCACAAATATGTCATTTAATTCTCTAGCTTGATTTCATGAAATAAAAAATTATTATTATAAACAAGGAGATAAGGCTCAAATTGTTCAGGTAAATGGATAGTTGCATTATTAGATTAGTTCTGATATTATAGTGAAGTCAGTCCAAAAACGCTCAAGTAGGCATCTATGTTTACCAAAAATATTATACATTTGAAGAAGTACACACACATACACAGAGCAGTATACTGCTCTGTTTGTAGACAAAAGCATTAAAAAAAAAAAGAGGACATTAACCCTATTAAGTTAGTTGAAATTTTTTAACAAGCTCTTTCTAGAAATAAATAAATTTCAGAAATGTTTTCTTTTTAACAATACCCCATCACTTAAAATGCTTTGATGTCACTTGGCTTAACTGGCCCAAAGATATGAAGATAAATGTTTAATATACAGATTGACTTTAAGATTCTAAGCAGATACACTTGGCATAAACTCCAAAGTCATATGTAGTATATATTATAAATTTATCACATATTCTATTTTAGATGAAACTTTGGGGTTTTCTAAAAATTTTTTTAAGTGGCAATGAGTATATAACAGAAATGGGATACTTAGCACATGAAACAGCCACCGAAAGCTTATTTTACAATTAAGTTCTTATGGTCTTAAGTAGGGTAATATATAAAAATTCAAACTAGTAGTGGATTTCCCTTAAGTAAATTTACATGTGAATAAAAGTGTTTTGATCAAAATATATACCTTAAGCCTAACAGCTTTAAAAATATGCCTAGAGTCAGTTGCAGAACTGTTAGAAAGCTTAGAAAATATAAGCATTCAGTCCACATAGTTTCTTAAAGAGTCACTTTGTTAAAAGGTATCCCCCTTCCTACAAAGGTGTGGCCACCAGATGGGACAAACCCCTGACCACGTTCAGCAAGCAGCCTGCCTCCCAAATCCAGCACTGCCTTGCTTTGCTCCCGAGGAGCAACAGGATTCCATACACCCAGAATCCGTGACTTTTCTAAGAGTCCTCTTGAAAGTACTGGGACTTCCTATTTCCCAAGCTTTCAAAAGAACTTATTATACATTGTACTGCAAAAGGTCACATAACAACCTTTCGCCTGCCTCTGTTGAACTGGAGGCTCAGCTGGACCCACAGGGCCTGCTTTCCTTATGGGAGGAATGTTCCCCAATCTCAAACTGCCATGCTCCTGATCACCTGCAGAAACAGAGATGAACGTGAAGGGGAGACAATTGCCGTGATACAGGCATGAATCATGCTGGCGACATTTAAGCCTGGACAGAGAAGAATTACACTCACAGCGAGGTGGAGAGAGTGCCCTTTATTTGCAAGTTCCTCAGTGTGGAGAGCTGGTCCTGGGGAAAGTGGTGAAGTTAGGAGAGCTCACTCTAACTTGGCACACTCTCTTGCCCGCCTCCCAGTGCCCTGGGTTCTCAAGCCATTCCCTACAAGAATATCCTTACTCATCCTTTACCTGCTCTGAGCCTTGGGTTCCACATTTGTGCAGTGAGAATAAAACCTAAGTGTTTGTGTTTGTAAAGGGAGCTATGATACGTAGCTAGATCAATGTAAGTACTAGACTAATGTAAGATTTTTAAAATTTTTATCAACACAGGTGATAGCAATCTAGTGCTGTTGATCATATCTTTTGGTTGCTGTTTTAAGCTAAATCTAATAGGCTTAGTTATCATGACTCATTAAGAGGATAATCTACTCCTGCTGGTTTAGCACAAGGCTTTAGAGCACATTTTCTGTAGGTACCACTCATTTAGCTCTTACTATGCTCCAAGTACTGTGGAAAGGATTTAACACGTGCAAACCCATTTAACCTTTGCAACAAACGGCCTGCAGAACAAGGAGAGGAGGAAGGAGCAAGAAAGGAGGAGGGGACCTTTCTAGAGCTCCTCAAATCACTTGTACGCAATTATCTACTCTGTTTGTTCAAAGGATTATTTTAGAAAGTAGACTTTCCCGAAATGTGATGATCATCCTTAACAAGAAGCACAGTGCGCATCTGTGTATTCTATTCATGTCCTGCCTCCAACCTGTTTCAGTTCCCTTAGACTAAGTCCCTCAACTGGAAAACAAAGGCTAGATGTTATCTACAGTTCTTTAAATCTCTAACCTTCTAGACAATTACTTCAAGCAATATCACCATGTTGCAAAACACTGGGGTCCGTGTGAGTTAGTTCACGAGGAAGAAATCTGCCATAGTATGGTCAAGGGTAGAACTGGGACACGGTGGTTCCTGAGAAAGCCCCGCGGGCCATTGTTCTGTCTCTCATGGAGCCTCTGCTTCTCTGTGGGCCTCTATTCTGTTGCTTTCTTTACTCTGTCCACCAAGATTCTCCCCATATAATCTGTTTCTCTTTTATTCTCTCACGACCTTAATAATGTCAGTTTGCACATTTTCCCCATGCATGGCCTTTTGCTCACTATCATTAGCTGGTTCAGTCTCTTGGTTTCCCAATTTGGAGAAAGCAATCTGGTTGGTCCAGGCCAACACTTGAAGCAGGACCCAGGGTCCTAAGTCACTGTCCAGCCTGTGGACTGGCTGCTTCTGGGTCAGGACCCAGCTCTGATGCTTTCTGCTGTGACGAATGAGAGGGGAATGATTCACCTAGCACAAAATACAATCTTGTATTTTGATACAAGAGTTCTCAGCACAGGCATGGGTGGGCAGTTTCCTTGAGGAGGGGAAGTGTCCAGTGAGTACACTGGAATGTTTCCAGCGTGGCTACTAAATCACATCTATGTCTCAATCAATTAAAGGTATGCTTTTACCAGTGAAGGTAGCCACACACACTGCTGAGGCTGGAACACACAGACACACATACACACACACACACACACACACACACACACAAGCACCAATTCTGTATCTGTTCAATTGCAAATATAAAACATCCCACTCTTCTGCAATGCTTGAGAAAGAGAAAGGCAGCCCCTGGCATCCAGGAGCTGGCCAGGCATCACTAGCTAGACCTTGATGTTTTCTTGTTGTACATAAACAATTTCACAGAACATTAACATCAGACAAGGCCACTCCGTGACCATGACGGATCAAGACAAAAAACAAGACGATTGTGTAATCATGTCTGAACACGAACAAAGCACGAATATTGCCCAGACCACAAAAATAACCAGACATCTTCCCTTCTCTGACTGATATGAGTGACTGCTGCTTCTTTATCAATTACAGCATCAGCATCCCTCTAGTCTGCCCTCCAATTATTAAAATAAATGATATTTATTAAGATACATGTGCATGGAATTGCCTCACTGCTTGGCAACATCTGACTGAGAGCAATGCCCCACTTCTTTACACGCTCCCCAAAACCACTAGACACAAAGCCAAATCCCATGCAAGTCTGTTCTGTCCCCTTCTTACTTAGAACCCCCAGAGTTCCCTGTGAGATTGTCCCCTTCCCTGCAATAAGAACTAAACCCTACTTACTCAACTATGGTGTGCTCCTGGTGAGGACATCTGGCTGGAGGCCACCAACATGTTCTATAGCCTAGGAAACAATTTCACTCATCTGACCTCACACTGGCCCTGTGAGCAGCAGTACCACTCGTCAGTAAGTGCAGAAATCGAGAATTTAAGTTTACTCAGGGTGCACGGCGGGTCATCGTCAAAGACCAATTTAAATACAGGGCTGTCTGATTCCACACCCATGCTCCTTATTCCAGAAGGAAATAACTTCCCCAATGTTACTGTTTTCCTTGTAATAATTACAGACACCAAAGACAGTCATATTTATAGCAGTCTGTCCCTGTCTCTGTCACCTCTCTCTCTCTCTCTCTCATACTCCCCTCTTCCTGATTTAAAAACTGAGACGAGCAATATAAAACTATCACATTTTTACCCAAAAGTTATGATCAATTAGAATCTCAAGCTTGGGTGGAAACAAGGTGTCATGACATTGAAAAAAATGTCAGTGGTGCACGCAGACACCTGCCCGAGGTGACGTGCAGCCCCTGGGAACATCTCCACCTCAATGCCACCAGGCAGGTTGGCCATTTGCTGTTCTTCTCTCTATTCTCTCTTCTCTGTAAATGGGCACAGATCCAGTCTCCACTGCTATTCAAGTGAATGGACAGGAACCAATTCCTCCTCACAAACTTTTCATTTAAATGAAGGTGAAAAGTCATCCTAATGTGTACTTACTATGAAGAGTTGCTCCTATAAATGGTGCACTGAATGACAGAGTTAATAAAACACTGAAAAAGAGTCATTTTCTCACCTGAGAACTTAATTGCTACAGCAAATTTAACAAGGAGCTCTTGACATTCTATTTCATAAAAAGTGTTTTATTCTCAAATTGTACCCTTGATTTATAAACCACGGGGTGAGGGCCCATCAATGGCCACAGGGAACATTTCTCTTCCTGAATACCAGGGTATAATTTGTGCATGCCAGACTGAAACTAATTTATTTGGTTTACAATATAACTCAAAGTGCCTTTAATTTATGTCATTATAATTTTGAAAAATTAATTTTGGAAATAAATTAAACCATCGCCCATCTTCACAAATACACATACCTCTTGGGATTCTGTGTAGGTCAAGGAGTCAAGTTTTCACTACAAATGCCAGTTGGAGAAGGTCCCTTCTCACTCCCCCTATAATGGTTTCAAATAAGAATATGAATAATCGAACATTTCTTCCAATTTCTTATTAATAACTATTTTAGAACTATTGTTTCTTAGCCAGGCTAAATAGGGGTTTAATTTACCCATCTTAAAAGAATTTTACCAAGGGATTCTATATGATAGAAAGTACAAGTATACCTTGTTTTCAACAACAAAAATATTTTTCAAAATGTACTGATTTCATAAACACCTATTTGTTAGGAGTTGATTCTACCAATCAGTGTCTCAGCAGAAAATAGATACCACACTCAATGTAAATACTCACTGAAGGGTTTTACAAAGGGGCAATTGACAAAGGTGTAGGGTAGGGCATGCACAAGGGGTGTGGGTGGGCACAAGGGGTGTGGGTGGGCCCTGGGGCCAGCAGCAATGAAGCTGTTACAGCCCCTGAGCAAGAGGGACCAATGCCAGGAGTGGCCCCCAGACCTGGGAAGGAGAGTCCAACAGTGGAAGCTCATAAAGGAGCTGTGGCCATGGTGGGGAGGGGTGCACAACTGGTCTGAGGAGAGCTCAGGAGCTCACAGGAGGGGCCAACGGAATAAACAGCTTGATCTTGATTTTCAAGATCTTCAAACTCCCTCCCTTCCTTTTTTCTTCTTTTTTTTTCTTAGAACTGCCCATTGGCCAAACCCAGATGGGATGCAGGGGATACAGGAGACCACTGATGTAATGCATGGGGGTCAGGCCTTGGAGGCAGACAGAAGATTGGAGAGGGGGAGTGGATAAAAAAAGGGGTACATAGATGACACCTGCCATACACAAGGCACTGTGCATCCTGTTGCGAGGACCCAAAGATGAAGAGCACCCCCTGTCTGTCCTCAGGAAGCATGCAGTCTATGGCACAGACAATATATTAATATGAATATAAAATAAGTGAAATATAAATAAATTTTATATTTCCACTACAAAATTTTAGTGTGAGGAAAATTTTTAATTGTAATAGCATCTCTCTTTTAATATAAATAAATTTTATGTTTCCACTACAGAATTTTAGTGTGAGGAAAATTTTTAATTGTAATAGCATCTCTCTTTTTTGCCTACATGGGAGCACTTCTCTATTTGGTGACAGCACCTTATTTTCCTTAGAGTAGCCATTCTCAAACTTTGGACTTCATGCAATATTTGAAAGTTAACACACTATTGTATTAACATATCATTTCTAGGTGTATGGAATGATGGTTGTATCATCGTTTTGTTTTTTGTTTGCCTGTCTGCTCTTTTTAAAATGAGCATGTATTGCTTTCTAATAAAAACAATAAAAGAAATTTCATTTTGAAGCACATAATCACACAGTTCTCATTCTGACTGTTTTCAGTTTTAGGGCTAAAAAATAAACACCTATATTTGTTCTGAATTTTCTCAGACCTCAGTGGCTCCATAAAATCCAGATATATTAGTTTTAATTAAGTTTCACTGCATGTGACCTCAAACACAAATTAAGAAAAGCTTCTAACTGAGGTTTTATTTTCTCCCATAAAATTTCTGGAAATGGGTTTCTAGAAATGGGCAGTCCAGAGCCAATATGACATCTCTACAATCCCAAGGGTCTCTGTCACTTTTAGCTTTCCACTGCATTGTTGCAGGAATTTGGCCTCTTCCAAGATGGCTGCTGGAGTCTTGGCCATTATTTCCCTATTCTAGCCAGCAGGAAGGAGAAAAGGCAAAAGAAAGAACATACCTTTCCCCTGTAAAGATATTTGCTTGAATTGTACAAACCAATTCTGCTAATATCCTGCCTACTGGCTAGATCTAAGCTACGTGATCACACCTAGCTGCAAGGGAAGCTATCCAATACCTTTATTGTGGACAGCCATATCCTTCACTAAAATTATAAGTTCTATTACTGCAGGAGAAGGAAAAATGGATATGGGAAAACGACCAGTAGTGTATGTACACCATATCATATAAAAGGTGTGATCTAGTTAAATTCTACCCAGTAACTCCTCCAGATAAACCACTCAATATAAGGGATCTTTCCAAAATATCTCCTGGGAAATTTTCACTAATTTTATGCCATTAAACTATCATTTTTCCAGTGGCTTTATTTCAGGGGCAGCTAGGGAAAGAAGAAACAGTTTATGCTTAGAAGGGTTTGTAAGATCTCCACTTTTCCTCCACTGTCATGACTAAAAAGAATCTTGCTTCTCAGAAGTTGGTCACCAGATAGTGTAGAAGTTCATCACCAAGAGAATTTCTTGAATTCACACTGTCTGGATCTCATTTAAGACATAACATCTGAAAGAAAAAAAAAATAAAAAAGCAAACAAACAAAAATACATAACATCTGGCCAGGCGTGGTGACGCATGCCTGTAATCCTAGCATTCTGGGAGGCTGAGGCAGAAGGATTGTTTGAGCTGAGGAGTTCGAGATCAGCCTCAGAAAGAGTAAGACCCCCATCTCTACTAAAAATAGAAAAATTAGCCAGGAGTGCTGGCACGCACTGTGGTCCCACATAATTTGGAGGCTGAGCAGGAGGATCACTCGAGCCCAGGAGTTTGAGCTTGCAGTGAACTACTTGCAGTGATGTCACAGCACTATAACTGGGGCAAAAGGATTAGATTCTGTCTCAAAAACAACAACAACAAAAAAGAATATCAAGACATAACATCTGAAATGGAGCTGATTTCCACTACAGATGAGTTCTACCTACCCTCTATACTGGACCCCATGTTCTCCTTGTTGTTCCATGGGTGTGCCAGGAAGTTGATGCCTTTTAATGCTCCTGCCCTCTGGAGGGTTCAAATGTTTACTTGGCTCCTTGACTCACTCCTCCACCTCTTCAGACCTCTATGAAAACGTCACATTGTCAGCAAGGCCTTTGCTACCCACTTTATTTAAAAGTGCAATTGCTTGCCTCCCACTCAGTACTCTCCACCTCCTATTCCCTACTTCATTTTTGTCATTTGCATTGATTTACGTTAATTACAATATATGTGCTCAGTGTTTACTATCCACCCCACTTCCAACCTCAACTAGAAGGTAAAAACTCCATGATGGCAGGGATATTTTTCTGTGTTAGGTAATCCTTTTGTCCCCTTAGAGAAGAGCCTGACACATAGTAGGTACTCAACCTATATTGGATCAATGAATTAATGATAAAAGCACACATCTCTCATACCCTAACATCTCTGCCAGAGAGTACTGACCCAGTTGAATGTGCGTTTTATGCAAGAATAAATTAAACAGTTCCATGGGTGGCCTATTAAATCCAGAACTCAATTTAGTAAATATTTATGGAGATCCTGTCTCTGTTAGGCTCTGTGCCAGGCAATAGGGAAACACTAGTGAGCAAAGCCAGACACGGTGCTGCCTCATAAAACTTTCAAGTAGAGCAATATCCATCACATAGTCTCACAAACAAATACAAAACTGAATTGTGCCAATCACTACAAAGGAGAGGGACTCCTCATTGTTCATATCACCCCATGTTTTTATACAAATCTTATTTAATTTCCTATTTTCTTATCTTTATAATGTATATCTTCCCCACTAAAATGGAGGTCCTATGGTAATAGAAATCTTGTCTTCCATTTTTCCATATTCCTAATACTTAGAACAGTGCCTAGCACTTAAAAAGCACTTGATGAATGTTATTGAATGGAAGAATGGATGAATAATGCTATGAATGACTGGGAGTTCAGAAAGGTGAAGGGAGGATATGATGGACATGAGTGAAGACTAAGAAACAGTTAACTAGACAAAGAGAGAAAGAACATTCCAACCAAAAGGGAAAATCACATGTGCACAAGCTCCATTGTAAGAGGTAGCATGGCTTATACCGAACTACAGCTCACGGTTTGTATACACAAAAAACCCAACCCATCGTCTGTTTTTGTAAATAAAGTTTTATTCGAACACAGCTACACTCATTCTGTATTGTCTATGGCTGATTTCATGCTACAATAGCAGAGCTGAATACGGAGAACTGAGTAATTGAGGCAGAGAACAACTGGAGTGCAAAGTCAAAAACATTTACCATCTGGTTTTCTACAGAAAAAGTTTGCTGACCATGACACAAAGGCTCAATGGTGGACAAAAATGTGCTGGGCAGTGCTGCACAAAGGATGGTCCTCATACTAGCATCAGCATCACCCAGGAAATTGTCAAAAATGCACCTATCAGGCCTCACCTCAGATTTACTGAAGCAGAGTCTCTGGGCAGCAGGAGTGCAGTCATCTGTGTTTTGACAAGCTCTCTAGACGATCCTGATATATGCTATCCATCACAGTAGAGGATGAGAGGAAAAAAAGGAGTTTGGTGAGAGAGGAGACTGGAGAAGCTGGCAGAGGGTACACCATGCAGGCATAAGGCCACATTCAAGAATTTAGTCTTTATCTTCAGAACAGAAGGAAGATATTAAAAGATTTTAAGCAGGTAGGTAATAGAAGCCAATTTGCAATTTGCTGTCACTCTGGCTGCAGTGTGATGCGTAAGTTGTAGGGGCACTAGAGTGAAGGCATCAAGATCAGCTGGGTTGTTGCAGTGGGCTGGAGAGGTGGTGGTCTCTAGCATGAAACCATGACCCAGCTAACAGCAATTCTCTTCTTGAGATCTATTTACTTTTATTTGTTTCGCCTTCATTCCTTCATAATGAATGAAGACTCTTGTACTCCACTTTGTCCAATCTACAATATGACGACTTGGAAGTAGCCGAATATGATCTTATTTCCTTTCATCTCTAGCAAGATTGGGTTCTACCTTTTGATGAACTTTAAAATACTGTGAAAAGCAATGAAAAACTCACTCATCCAAGACTTTTAGCTAATTAATGGAGCCCAGTATTAACACAGTCATTTGCAGAGAATTTTTTCTTAAAGAGAATAATTTTTCTTCATTTATAAGCCATTCTATTCCAAAATGGATTTAAGATGGCTTCCAAAAATGTGCATACTACAGAAAAATAAATTAAAAGAAAGAAAAATGAGACAAAAGGAAAACAAGCAAAAGAAAATGATTTAGAGCCATGAGCAGATTCAGTCAACTCCCTATGACTGTACCGCCAATTTGGTTCTGAGTTTTCCAGAAATCAGTATGTCAAGGAAATCACAGTGTGTTATGAGATTCAGTGTTCATAAGGCTAAAGCACACCAGTGCTCAAGAGAAGCCCTTAACACAGAGGCCAGAGAAACATGCCTCCCCTGGGCCCGCAGAGTGGAGATATCGAGTAATTTAATAAACAACATCCTTGGTGGATTCCAGAAAAGCCTTGAAGAATCACTTCCTAATTGTCATGTTTTATAAAGCCAGGATTCAAGTTAGCATCATCTATGATTTAAGTGGTCCCCTTGAGGGCCAAGGAATGAATGCTGATACTTTATGCTGCTGTATTCGTCACATGCAAAGATAATGTGGAAGCTGAAAACCCAGTGAGGTCTCCTAGCCCTGAGGTTCTCAGGCTGTTTCTTGAATTCCTTGGGTTCCAAGAGACGCTTCAGAGGAAGTTGGGGCTTGGAGGAGCACTGAGAGACCCCAGAGTCTTAGGCTCCAGATCCCTTGCTTCATCCAGAGCAACCCTGCTTTCTTTTCTAAAAGTTTGAAAATCACAATGACTTCAGTACAGTGAAGTAATTCAGTAAGTGGACTTCAGAATCACTTACAGGTCAGAACGCCTGGGTTAGGGTGCACACTTAGATACTCAATCGCTCTAGGACTTTGGGCAAATTGCTTCATCTCTCTGTGCCTAGTTTCTTCCTCTATCAAATGAGGACATTAATAGTACCTACTACAAAGGTATATTAGGAAGATGAATAAATTGCTTGATGCAGATAAAGTCCTTTAGCAGAATGCATGGCACAGAGTAAGTATTCAAAGGGCAGGTGCAGTGCCTCATGCCTGTAATCTTAGCACTTTGGGAGGCCAAGGTGGGAGGATCACTTGAGGTCAGGAGTTCAGGACCCAGCCTGAGCAAGAGCGAGACTGTGTCTCTATAAAAAACAGAAAAATTAGCTGGACATGGTGACATGTACCTGTCATCCCAGCTACTTGGGAGGCTGAGGCAGGAGGATCCCTTGAGCCCAGGAGTTTGAGGTTGCAGTGAGCTAAGATGATGCCACCACACTCCAGCCCAGGGAGACAGAGCAAGACCCTATCTCAAAAATAAATGAATAAATAAATAAGTATTCCATAGAGGTTTAGTAGTAGGAGTTTTGGGAGGAGAAATATTAACCTCTGACTCTACTCCGACCTCCTGAAGAAACTGCCACTGTAAAAATACTCTGTCTGCATAAAGGCCACCCAAAAGTGTCCAGAAATTGAAGTGACTTGCCCCAAACCACTCTCCTCACTAGCAGAACAGAGACTTGAACTAGTGTTCCTGTCTTATTTCCAATGTTCTATCCACACTCAAAAGAGGCTGGTCTCCGTTTCTCATGACTGTGCTCCATTTTGCTCTAATGGCCTCATTGTACCAATGTCAGGAAATACAAAATATGGATGGCAGACAACTGTCATCTCATGTGTGAATTCCAACTGTCAATGGCTTCCTAGAGAAGGATTTTAGACCACATTCAGGATGAGCAGTTTAGAGTTTGATGATCAATTACTTTATCTACCACTGGAAAGAAAAGGGAGATATTTGCAGATGCACCTCACTATAGCCGACACCATGCTAGGTAATAACTTCTTGGTGGGATCCAAGAATTGGTGCTTTCAGCTCTCCACAGCACATCTCCCCATTCTGAATATAGAATAGATAGTTTGTCAATGTTTACAGAGTGATTTATTTCTTGCACAAAATGTTTCGTAATCATACAAAGCAATGATGATTGATTCCATTGGCCTTTTACAAAACATAAGGTAGGTGGCATTACTGGGGACTAACAATTATGAGTATGCAATTATTTACTTTCTCAAGATCCTCTCAACATATAGCAATGCCTAATTAATTGCAGAAGGTCCATTGCCTGAACAATGGGGAGGAATATCTCACTGATTTCTACTGGGAACACGTCCATCTGTGAAAGTCCTAAATCATTTCAGGACTCTTGCACAATGGCTGACTTCTACAACAATTGCCTTTGAAATGGAAAGTGCTTATTTTCAATTTTGACACTGCAGTTACTTGGTTCCTATTTAACCCAGATACTGCGCTAACTGTAAGCCATAGGAAAACGAATCAGAGTTGCTGGCTTCCAGCAAAGATATAAATGCCAATTAATATTAATGAACTTAAGGATGGAGATCGATACTAACATAAGAGCAAGAAAACTGTTCATAGAATATTTCTTCACCCTCTCTGCTTCCTGCAATAGAGGACACAGCATCCTGTCTCTGACTAGACCATCTCAGCCTCCTTAGCTGGTTTCTCCTCATCCTCCAAAGTTCAGAGTGTTGATGTATCCCAGAGCACAGTCCCTGCGTCTCTTTTCCTGCATATTAACACTCATGCTTGGTGATCTTGTCCAGTCTCATGGCTGTAAATACAGTTTATAATCTGCTGTCTACCAAATTTACATCTCCAGCCCCAGCCTTGCTTCTGAACTCAGAGTTGTATTTCCAGCTGCCCACCTGACATGTCCACTTGGATATCTATAGCCATCTCAGATGCAAAATGTCCCAAACCAATTTCTGATGTCCCCTTCCAAACCCACTTCTCCTGCAGTCTTCTCATTACACTATATCACAACAACCTCCAAAGCAAAGCCATCCCTTTAGTGGCTTTGGTCAAAATCCTTGACTCCTCTCTTTTGCTTATAACTCCTAACTAGTCCACCAGCAAATCCTCTCCATGATTTCTTCATTTTACCAAGGATCTCACCTCCACTCCCTACCTTTGTGGCTCCTCCATCTGGTCTCCCCCGAATTATTGCTCTACCTCCTAAATGAGCCCTGTGCTTCCACTCGCAGTCATCTGCATGTCTCAACACAGCAGCCAGGGCAATCTTGTCAAAATGTAAGTCAGATCATTCAGACCAAATTTAAAACTCTCCAACAGACTCCTATTTTCCTTGGAGAACAAGCCCAAGTCCTTACAATGACTTATGAGGCCCCATTATGTGTCTGACCTCTGTTCCCATTACTCCCGGCTTTCATTCTGCTTCAGCCACACTGTCTCCTAGCTGTGCCTGAGACACTCACGTCTGTGCCTTAGAACCCTTGCACCTGCTCTTCCTCAATGTGGGAAGCGCTTTCCCCAAATACCTACACCACTCACCCTGTCACCTCCTCCAGGCCTTCTACTCAAAAGCTATGTTCTGGAGGCCCTGCTCCTAACACTCTTATGCTTTTTTCCTTACCTGATTTTTTTTTCTCCTTAGAATTTATCACTATCTTCTGTATGTTTCTTAATCAATTTGTGAAATTTTTTATCTCCCCCACTGGAATAGAAGCTCCACAAGTGCCATTATTTTTGTCTTATTTACTGTAGTGTTCTCAGCACCTGGAACACTGGCTAACACATAGTAGGCACTCAGGAAAGATTTCTTCAATAAATGAAGAAAAAGGGAATTCAATTCCAGATAGGAGAAAAGCAGAGAAAATGGCATGATGATAAGAAATAATCTATATTCCTTTAGTGAAAAACAGCTAACATATTGTAAAATATGTTAGCCTTGGAAGATAAAATCTGGAAAAAATTTGCAATGACAAAGCTATATAATGAACATGATGTGCTTTTTCTGCACTTTCTAATCACTTTTATTTAAATGTTTTATAAATGATTTTAAAAGCCTGATGAGTTTTCAAGTGCCTCAAAATATTTAGAAGTTATTTTGGAACATTTCAAATTGTTTGAAAATCATTTTTTAAAAAGAATTCAACTCATCAGCAAGCTTAGAAAATAAACTAGATTAATATCTAAAATGTTTTGAAATTGTGTCTTAACATGTTTGGATTTAAAATGGGGAAAAATTATTTGGAAACAGTTGTGAAAGCCAACTATTTTCAAACCGATGATTTTGAAATTTAAAGTTCCTGTTATCTTGGTGAAGAAGGAGCGGGAGTAAATCAAACATTTCAAAGTCACTTAGAAAGCAACATTTCCAAATGTTTTGGAAAGCAGATCGAAAGTTTTCAAGGAGACTTTCTGCAGGCTTGTACTTAATAGTAAAAACCTGAAAATGTGACTGTCAATATGAAAACTGACTAAAAAAAAAGGAAGGAATGTTAAAATAAAATACCAAACATATTCAACAAAGTAAGTTGTGGAATGATGAGTAAATCACAATCCTGTTTAATCTTTTCTAGTAAGCAGAATGTATGTGTCTATAGAGCATCCCCGTGCGTATGGGATGTTTAGAGGGGTGCTGCTCCCCGACCAATGACAGTGGTAAAACCCTAGAGTAAGGGAGTGGAAGAGTGAGGGAACTGGGGGACTTTTAGTTCAATTGATTCCCTTTTTCAACTGTTTTAAAATTCTTTGAAATGGCATGAATTATCGTGCAGGGTTTTCTTAAAAAAAAAAATAAGTAAATAAAATTATGAAAGTGTTTCAAATGTTTTAAGCGTTAGAAGATTTGAGATATTAAGATGAATTAAATCTCTTCCCACCTTTTGAGAGACTTAAAATACAGGCGAATAGCTAGAAATGTTAAACAGTAGTTTTCCTACAATATGATAAGATCTTTATCAACAGTACATAACTTAGGAGACACATAGATAGAAGAACGTTTAACTCTGTTAGGCAGCCTTCCCAGAAGATAATTGAGCCAGTACTTGAGGGACACATGGAGTTGGGGCAAGATATTTCAGGCACAGAAGCAGAGCCAAGGCATGAAAAGTGCACATCCAGGGGAAACAGTTTAGCGTGACTAGGGGTTGGGCTCAAGACTCCTTTGCGATTATTGCTAGGGAGGCTGGGCTCAAATTATGAGCTTTGAAATGAAACAGGAAGTAAATAAGTAAATAAGTCAAGCTGCAGAACCTATTTTAGTCCAACTACCAAGCTTGTGGGCCTCATACTACACCCCAGTCCTTTCCTCCAACAAAACGCCCCTGAGTCTGGCAACCTCACACAAAGCTTTCTTCCTAAAGGTGAAATGATACTTATACTTGGCTTATCAAAGATCAGAATTTTAAATAATAACCTTCTTAGATTCAATGTTTAATCATTTTCTACTAAGACCACATCTATGATTGGGTTTGACTTTCCTAGCGACTCAGGGGAATAGAGGAGTTGGGGTATTTTCATCTCCATTTCATAGCCCAGATCGTGGAGGTCCAGAGACAGAGCACTCTGCAAGTTGCTGAGTTGGCTGGAACTTGAGCTCACATGTCTCCCACCTCCAGTTCTCAGTGCCTCCCACTGGATCACATGGGTTCTTAAGGAGCACCGCAAAGTAAACACTGGAAAGACATTTTCATTTTCCCATGATAATTCTTACAGGACAGAAGTCCTACTTTCTTTCTCATTGCTGAATGAGATAACACTTAATTTGTTGCTGGTTCATCCCCAAAGAGGTCAAAATCTATAGAAATCTATTTTAGGCAGAAATTAATGGTTCAAAAAATAATAAAGGAAAGAAGCTGGTGCTCTGGAAGGAAGATGGATATCACTTTGCTTTGGTCAGGAGTTTTAGCTTTAAGAAGAAAGAAGGATAAAGTAACAAGTCACCAACAACAGGCCTTATTGTATTTCTCCTTTGTAAATTCACTTTCCTAATTATTTGTGTTCACTCTGAAGAAAAAAATGTAGCATCTGAAATTAGTTTTGTCTTTTTATGATGTAATGTCTCTGAAATTTCATTTCTTCATCTCTAAACAGAGGTAACACTCATAACACAAAGTGATAAGAGTAAAAATGACCTGGCAGCTGGACCACAATTCTGATTCCAGCCAACCTGGAACAACAGGAACCAGATACATGCTTCTGCCTGAAATAGACAAAAAAGGACAAAAAATATGAACCAACGGCTTCAAAACACTGCACAACAGGCAATGAAAGACAGAGACAGAGACACTGGAAAGAAATGTAAATAAACAAGGTGAGCCCTAACATTGCCCCAGATTTCTGTCTTTAGAAAGTCTACTGACTAATAAATCTTAAAAAGAAAAAAAAATGATGCAAACACACACAAACACATGTATACATACACACGTACACACAAAAACAGCATCCAAACTTTTTCCAAGTAACTTAACCAGAACAAAGCTCGAATATGTAAGAATACAAAATGACCTAGCATTCAACAAAATAAAATTCATAATTTATGAAATCTAGTGAAAAATTACCAGGTATGCAAAAAGCATAAAAATATAACCTATAAGAAGGAGAAAAATTAATCACTCAAAATCAACCCAAAACTGAAACAGATGTTAGAATTATCAAATAACATTAATAGAGTTATTATAACTTTATTCCATATGTTCATTAAAAGTATTAATACAATTTCTGAGATGAAAAGTACACTGGTTGAGATTAATGGCAGGTCAGACTTTGCAGAAGAAAATATTAGCGAGCTTGAAGACACAGCTATAGCAATGAGTAAACACTAAGAAGTACAGTGAATAGACTACTTTTTAAATAAGCCTAAGTACCAGTGAGTCATGAGACAACTTTCAGGAAGTTTCTGAAACAGGGATATATACAGGAGCAACAGGAAAAAACAGTTGAAAAAATAATGGCCAAAAGTTTCTCAAATTTGATTAAAACTATAAACTCATAGTTCCAAGAAAATAAACCAGAGCACAAGACACATTAAAAAAAAAAAACCACATAATAATCAAATTGCTAAAAACCATTGAAAAGGGGAAAAATCCTAAAAGCAGTGAGAGAAAAAAGACTTTTTACATACAGAGGAACAGAGATAAGGAACAGTAGATTACTTGTTGGAAACGATGCAATCAAGAAGACAATAGACCAACATCTTTAAAGTACTGAGAGAAAACACTGGCATTTAGAACTCTATAGTTAAGTGCAAATATAGTTTAAAAAAAGAAAATGAAACAAAACCATGTTCAAATATACAAAAAACTGAAAGAACTTATCACCAGCACTATAGTAAGTTTTAAATAAAGTCTTTCAGGTGGAAGAAAAATAATACTAGCAGAAAATATGAATCTACACAAAGAATGAAGAACACCAGATATGATAACTACATGGGTAAGATTTAGATCTTTAAAAATAATAGTTTTTTAATCTTTTTAAATCTTTAAAAATACTAGTTAAACAAAAGAAGTTTGGGAAGTTTATAACATGCAAAAGTTAAATGCATGACAACAATAGCACAAACATCAGAGGAATTAGAATGGAAGTATGTTGCTATACAGTTATACTAGCCTTGAAGTGGAATTGTATTACCTAAAGGTAGACTGTAGTAAGTTAAAGATGCATGCCATATACAAAGAAGCAAGTATCAATGTAACAAAAAAATAGTTACAGATAATAAACCAACAAAAAAGATAAAATAGATTCATTAAAAATATTTAATTAATCCAAAGAAGGTAGAAAAACAAGGAAAGGGATGTCTTCATCCATTTTATGTTGCTATGAAAGAATACCTGAAACTGGGTAATTTATAAAGAAAAGTTTATTTAGCTGAAGGATGAGAAGTTTACAGTTATGGCCTTGGCTTCTAGTGGGGGCTTTTGTGTTATGTCACAACATGGCAAAGAAAGTCAAAGGGAAAACTGACACCTACGGAGAGGTGAAAACCTGAGGGGCATCCTGGCTTTACAACAACCCACTCTTTGCAGGAAGTAATCCGTTATCACAAGAACTAATCCAGTTTCTCAAGAGTGAGAACTCATTGACTACCTCAAGAACAGCACCAAGCCCTTCATGAAGGAGCCATTCTCATAACCAAACACCTCCCACTAGCCCCATCTCCAAATATCACCACAATGGAAATCGAATTTCAACATGAGTTTTGGTAGGTAAAAACAAACCATATCCAAACTATTGCAAGTAGGAACAAAGACAATATGGAATAAATAAGAAACAAATGGCAAGATAATAGTTTAAATCTAAACATGACAATAATTACATTAAATGTAAATGGTCTAACATCCCAATTAAATGGTGAAGATTATCAAATTGGACAAAAATGAAAGATATAACTACATGTTACCTACAATAAACATACTTTTAATATAAAAATACAATATGTTAAATAAAAGGATGCAAAAGATATATTATGCTAACCTTAATCAAAAGAAATATGGGGTGGTTGTATTAATAACAGATAACAAAAGTAAATTTCAGAGACAAGAAAATAATTAGGGTTAACAAGTCATTCCATCATATAAAGGGGTCATTAATCAAAAGGATATAACAATCCTAAATGTTTATGCACCTAATAACAGAGCTTCAAAATATAGGAAGCAAAAATTGATAAAACTGTGAGAAAAATAATCAATGTACAAATATAACCAGAGATTTCAATACTTCTTAATAATTTATAGAACAAGTAGACAGAAAATCAGAAAAGGGACAGAATATTTGAATAACACTATCAACCAATATGACCTAAATGGCATTTATTTTTACAGTTATAGAATACTCTACTTAACAACAACTGAGTTATGGATCAATGTCCTTTTTTTGGCATATAAATATTCAATTGTTCTAGCACCATTTATCAAAAAGACTATTCTTTGTACCCTGAATTGCATTTGCACTTTTCATCATATGCAAAACTTAACTGAAAATGTATCATAGACTAAGACATAAAACTTAAAACTATAAAACTTCTAAAATAAAACACAGGAGAAAGCCTTTGCCACTCTGGATTAAATAAAGATTTCTTATACATAGCATCAAAAACAGGTTTCATGAAAGAACAAAAACAAAAATTGGACTTCATCAAAATTAAAATTTTCTGCTCTTCAAGTAAAAGGAGAATGAAAAGACACACCACAGACTGGGAGAAAATATTTGAAAATTACATATCTGATAAAGAACTTGTCTCCAGAATATACAAAGAACATTCAAAATTCAAAAATAAGGAAACAAAAACCTAACTTAAAAACTGGGCAAAGGTTTTAAGATTCTTCACCAAAGAAAATATGTGGATGGCAAATAACATAAAAAGATATTTAATATCATTAGTCATTAGGGAAATGCAAATTAAAATCATAATGAGACACCATAACCCACACCTAATAAAACAGGTAAAATTAAAAATATTGGCCATATTATTTTAATAAACTGACAAAACATGAATGAACGAGTTGCAACTGTCATATTTCTGATCAGAATGTAAAATGGTACAACAACTTTGGAAATCACTTTGGTGGGTTTTTTAAAAAATTAAAATATCCATGTACCATTTGCTCCAGCTCTTCTACTCCTGATATTTACCTACGAGAAATGAAAGCTTATATTCATACAAAGATTTATACATGATGTTTATAGTGGCTTTAATTTATAAAAATTGGAAATAAGTGAAATGCCCAACATATTAATGGACAAGCAAATTGTAGTACATCTACACAATGGACTATTACTTACCAACAAAAAGCAACAAACTGCTGATATCCACTACCATATGGATAAATCTCAAAATAATTATTTTGGAAGAAAGCAAACCATAAGAAGAGTACATAATGTATGATTCCATTTATATAAAGTCTAGGAAATGCTCACTAGTTTACAGTGACAGAAAGCAGACCAGTGATTGCTGGAGACAGGGTCCAGGGCAGATAGGTGGAAGAATCTTAAGGGACACAAGGAAGTTTTTGTGGGTGATATGTATGTTCATCACCTTGATTGTGGTTGTAATTTCACAGGTGTATAAAACAGTACTTTTTAAATGCATGCAGTGTACTGTATATCAATTATACTTTAATATATTTGCTTAAAAAAGCAAAACACTACAAAAATAACAAAAAATAGCGGAAAAAAAAGGGCTAGGAGATGCGAAATGGGACTAAACCACGGTGTGGGGTTGTGAACAAGGAAACAGAAGAAGTCACTTTTATCAGGCATTTAGGAGACAGTATAGTGTCATATGTTTTCTATGATTACTAATTTGAAATGAGTTGAAAGCTTTTGGAAGTGAATTTAAAACAATTTGAAGTATCACAAAACAGCATCAAAAATCTGAGGTCGAATGTTGACATTTACTAGCTGTTGAACTTTGGGGACATCAAAATTTCATTGTACTCCAAATAACAGAAAACCCACCACAGTAAATAAAATATTTTGGTTCAAACAACTAAAAAGTCAGATAATTCTGCCTTAAGACACAGCAAGACTCAGATCTCGTCATTATGGTAAGGCCTCAGATTCTCTGCATCTTGGCTCTGCCTTCTGTGGTCTGGTTGCATTCTCAGTCTCCATGTTCTCCCAGGACAGGACAGCACAGCCTCCACCATTCCAGACTTTCTTCCTCAAGTCCAGTGGGAAGATGGGACCTGTCATTCAGTCGATTCAAAGAAAGTCCTCTGATTCCTTCATACTGGACAGCTTAGATCCCATGCTTACTCCTGAACCAATCTGCATGGATAAAGAAAGTCTCTCTTAGAGAGAGAGAGAGAGAGAGAGAGAGAGAGAATTTTCTAACGGCCATGTCTGGGCCCCTGGATCCATCTATACCTGAATGCAGTGGTACCCCTAGATGTATAGTTAGATGACCCAATAAATTCCTGTTTCACTTAAGGCATGCTTAGTTGTTGTTTAGAACAAATCAAGTTTGTTCTGTTAAAAAATTCCCCAGCTCCCACACAGCCAATTCAATCAATCCAAGACCCTGACAAGGCTTCAGGTCATGGTGTGGAGGATGGACAACAAATTCCCTTTCTGAAAATCAAGCTTCAGATTTTTTCCTCCCAGATTTTCCACTCTCTGCGTGCCCAGCCTCAATCAGTTGAATTATCTTGACTGCCAGGTTATTTGGACTTTGCACTGTTTAATTCACAGCTGCGTCAACCTAGAATTTGGAATGAGTGAGTGTAATAAGTTGATCCTGTTTGCTGTGAGGCCAGAGCTTAGCCAGATTCAATGATCCTCCAAGTGATGACACAATAGCTGGGCCAGGATGGGGCTGAGCATAGGAGGGGAGGGAGAGAGGACAGGGAGCTAGGGTTAAATAAGCCAAGTGCAAGAAAGTCAGGAGGGGCACCTAGATGTGTGGAAAGAGCACTGAAGCAGGCACACTCAGACCCAGATCCAGGTACTCATCCTAACTCTATCTTACCTTGGGCCAGCTTCTTTCTCTCTTGATTGTTCCATTTCTTCCTCTTTTAAATGAGCATAATAATGTCTGCCAGGCCTACATTCCCAGAGTGATTAGAAAAAGCAAATGAAATAACACATTAGCAAGAACCCTAAAAATGGCATGGATATTCTTATTATTGCACTTTCATTGGGGAGAAGGTATGGGACATGCCCAGGCATCAGAATCCAGGGATCCCTCCCATGTATTAATTACACACCTTCCAGGTGGGGCCTCTCCTCCGGCCCCATGCCTCCTGCAATGGGCAGGTGTGATTGATGGGGAAAAGCGGGCAAGAGGAGCCCAAACAGACTCAGATTCAAGGCTGGCTCCACTGCTTCCCTGTGTGTGATCTAGTCGCATGAGGCCTTGAGTTGAGGACCTGTGGGGACAATGAGACAGTGGGACAGGGATGTAGAAAGGGAAGGGAACAAGTAATGAGGACGTAGTGAACATCGAACATGCTGTGAATGTTCAGTAATTTAATCCCCACAGGACTCTGTAAGGCAGACGTCATTTTCCTTGTTACGCAGGTAAGAAAACGGGCTCAGAAGATGAAGTCACTAGCCTGCAATCACACAGCTGGTGAACGGCGAGACAGGCAGGATTTCAGTCCTGGTTCGAATGAGTCCAGAATACAACTCTGTGTCACTGCTTCTGCTGGGAATAAATTCAATACAGTAACCACAATAATTATATAAAACAATAGGAAGAGGAGTAAATATTATTGAGTACTCACTCTGTGCTAAGGGCTTTTAAACAGCCTCTCCTTTAATCTAATTAACATGCTTATGAGATGGATTTTATCATTATTCCCAATTTGCAGATGAGGAAACTGAAGCCCTGAAAGGTAAGTCATTTGCTCAGGGCCACAGAGCTGGCAAGTGGCCAAGGCAGGATTTGCACCTGGACAGTATGACAACAGAAGCCATGACCTGTTAGCCACTATGCAATATTGCCTCCTCTGTATTAGCTTTTGGGAAAATGCAAAGTCAGTGACCCGGCTCACCCACAGGTGCTCCCAGGCTGTGAGCTTGATGGGGTGGGAGCTCCGAGACCCCTCACAACTGTGAGGTCTGAAGAACCTTCCCAACTGCTCTCTTGGGCAGACCTATCTCATTCAATTTTCAGCTTCTAAGTGCTCTGTGCTCTGTCCCTATCCTGGGCCCAGGGAGGGCGCCTATTCACCCAGAACTTCTGCACCATAGGTCTTGGGGGTCTTCTTTCTGCTTCCAGGGCCATCCATGTATGCTTAAGTCCATCGGCTGTCACCGCCTGGGAGAAACCCTCCAGGGCCCCTCAAGATTCCCACCTCCTCCCTGAGGCCTGTCTGCCAACCCTCTCCAACCCTTCCACCAGACAGGCTGCTCCAGGTCACTCCAGGACCCTAGTGCTCACACACTTAAGTGCTCAAGCAATCCGAGATGTACTGTTGCACAGCACTGTCCCAATAACTGTGTGAGGGACATAGAATTACCTCCCCAATATATCATGACAGAGTTAAGGAGTCAATTAAGACCTTCAAAGTCCCTCAGAAGGTGGTGGTTCCTGGGCTCTCTCCTGCGCCTCCACACCGGTTTCTATACTGGCTCCTTGACAGGGGCAGTGCAATAAAGAGAAAGAGATTCATCCTTGGAGGGGCAAGACATCACGGAACTTGCCAGGTCGGCTGCCCTCTCAAAGAGAAACTTCCCAAGTCACCATCTGTAAGAAGGGGCTGTGGACTGAATAATATTCATAAAAATACTCTTAGCAGCCTCCTTCTCCTGAATGCTTATGTAGTGCAAGGTGGATTGGGCTGGTTAGGAACATTAGCTCCAGATTCAAATCCCAGTTTCATCAATTATGAATGACCTGGGGCAAGTTACTTAAGTTTTCTCATCTGCAAAATAGGGATAATCATAATACTTACTTCAGAGTTGCCCTGTGTACTTAGTTAGTATATAGAGAAAAATACTTGTAGCTGCATTTGGATTTAGATTCTGTTGTTGTGCCGTCTGTATAAACTTTGCCTTCATTATCTCATTTAGTGCCCTCAGCAGCTCTCTGAAGGATAATAGAAACCATGATCCAGGCCGGGCGCGGTGGCTCACACCTGTAATCCTAGCACTCTGGGAGGCCGGGGCTGGCGGATTGTTTGAGCTCAGGAGTATGAAATCAGCCTGAGCAAGAGCGAGACCCCGTCTCTACTAAAAATAGAGAGAAATTAATCGGACAACTAAAAACAGATAGAAAAAATTAGCTGGGCACAGTGGTACATGCCTGTAGTCCCAGCTACTTGGGAGGCTAAGGCAGGAGGATCCCTTGAGCCCAGGAGTTTGAGGTTGCTGTGAGCTAGGATGATGCCACAGCACTCTAGCCCGGGCAACACAGTGAGACTCTGTCTCAAAAAAAAAAAAAAGAAAAAGAAAAAAGAAAAAAAGAGAAACCATGATCTCCATTTTACAGAGAAGGAAACTGAGACCTACCAGATTAATTAACTTTCCCAAGGCCACACAGCCAGTTCCACAGAAGGCTGGGATTTGAACCCAGGTCTGCCTAACTCCAATGTCTGGGTTCTCACACCCCTGCTATATCCGGGATTCTCAATCCTTAACACCACTGACAGCTGGGGCCAGGTAATTCCTTATTGTCAGGAATTATAGGATACTTAGCAGCATTCATGGCCTCTACCCGCTAAACACCAGTCACACCCCTCACCCCAGCTGCAACAACCAAAAATTTCTCCAGACATTAACAAATGTCCCCTGGGGGCAAATCCCACCCCCAAGTTCAGAAACACTGAAGGAGATGCTCCCTGAGGTCCACTGTGGCTTTAACATTCCACATCTCTACTTCTATTAGAATTTTGACCAGCTGACATCCTATAGGAGAACAAAGAAGTTGGCAATGCTGTTTATCACAGGAAACGCACAAAACCTAGTGGAACCTCCTTCCTACGTCTTGCCTACCTCATTCTCACAGGGTAGCAGCTAGTCCACCAGCTCCTTTGTGTTTACCAAAGAAAGGTGCACACTCCAGGCAGACAAATTACCGCATTGCATCTTTTTCATTTTTAACATCTTTGAAATCGGAATGTAGCTTACAATCAGCGAGTGGCACATCGGGATTTGATTGGCAGCATCTTGTCTTTCTTAGCTGTTCATAAAATCGCGGTGCATCTCACAATCAGTGGCATCCTAAATTCGATGATAAACAACCTGCAAAGCCCCGTGTCTTCGCCCCCACCGCTGGAGGAAAAAGTCCCCACTTCTGAGCACAGGTAGCCCCAAAAGCCACGGCTTGGCAAGTAGTGCATTTAGTGTGAAGAAAAAGATGCTTTTTCCTTCAGGCTTTTCTCAGAGGCAGAGTGTAGACTACATTTCAGGCCCAGGTGCATTTGCGTAACTCTCAGCCCCCCAACAGTGCATGGCAACCTTACTGTCCCCAGTGCTTCTCTGTACAACTCTGGCTGGCCCCAGAGACAAAGAATTAAAATACAGTCAAATATCACTGGATATCACATAGCTTCTCTGAGCTAGAAATAATTTAAAGCTACAATTTCTTGAAATAGTTTTTGGTTTTTCAAACCCTAACAAAGCAGATTTTTTACAGACTGGGAATGCCAACCAATTACCTGCAACTCAAAGGCAAATGAATAAACTTCTTTTTTTAAAGGGGGCTAGGGGAGAGGATTGCTCCTTCAACAGGAGACAAATGCAGCAAAACATCTATTAATACCATTCCCTAAAGAATGAATTAGAATAAAGTAGGAAGGACAATAGCCATGCATGTTTCTCTGTCTTCATAAAATACAGCCTTCCTTAAAATTGATGTGATTAGTTGTGAAGCCAAAGTTTCTCTATTTTTTCTTCTTTGATAGCTGTTTGTGCCTTAATGCACTTTAAATGTGTAATAAAAATATAATGAAAAACATACATTTATTCAATGTGACTGCTACAACATATGCTGTAAAGCCCAAATCCTATAAAGTTGAATTTTATGGCATTTTTTAAACCTGTTCCTTCTACTTATAGCTGTCCTACAATATTGGTCAGGATTTAGTGCTTCTCTCTCCCACCTCTATCTTGAGTGCTTAAAATTTGCAGTTCCCATTCCTGCTTCTTCCTTCTCCTTCCTTCATGCCTCCCACACTATACCTTAATTCCCCTCTTCTTCCCAGCCTCTCCCCCCATATTCCACTACAAAGAATTCATGCTAGGCATGACTTGTCAGAAAGTCCACACTGAAACCACACAACCAGGCTCCCCTAGCCAAAAATAACTTTTTATACCAAAATGTTAAGTAGTGTTAGGACAGGAGGTCAGCAAACTACAGCCTGAGACCAACTCTAGCCCACCTGTTTTTACCAATAAAGGTTTATTGGAACATAGCTATGCTAACTTGTTTAGATATTGTCCATGGCTGCTTTCCTGCCACATAGGCAGAGTTGAGAATTGCAGCAAAGAACTTACAGTCCAACAGGCCTAAAACATTTATTATCTGGCCCTTTACAGAAAAATTGTGCCAATTCCTAGGTCACAGCCAGGTCTCCAGAGCTGGAGTGCTGAATTCACACCCCAGCTTTGAGATACCACGGACCACACTCCTCTCTGGGATGGAATTTCCTCTCTGGGAATATCTATCCAAAGGCGTTCATTGACTGAGGTTGCTTTGGGTTCTCACACTTTAGAGCAGTGGTCGCCAACCTTTTTGGCATCGGGGATCGGTTTCATGGAAGAAAATTTTTCCATGGACCAGGGAGATGGGGGTGGGGTGCCACGGGTGTGGGGGTTGCAGAGCTCAGCGGTAATGCGTGGTCCATTTCCTAACAGATCATAGACCAGTACCAGGTGGCGGCCCGGAGGTTGAGGACCACAGCTTTAGAGGTCATCAGTGCTTTTTCTATGCTCAACCCACCATTAAAGCCATGTTCAGACCTCAGAGAAAGCATGCCTTGACAGCAGCCACCGGCTGCTCACCCAGCATGTACTATGCATGTCCCTGGTCCTTGCCTTCATGATTCAAGGATCTCTGATTACCCTCCTCTAAGGACGAAAATCACTTTTCTTCCTTGAAAACAACTGGCATAGTTTGGATTCTCCAAAAAGCAGTCCCTGAGACAACAGTGGAATGTAAGTAGCTTATGTGGGAGGTAATCTTGGGAAATATTGAAAGGAGAGGGAAGAAAAGCAAAGAAGGAAAGAAAACCAAGAGGGTATATAATCAAGCAAGTTACAACAATGGGCAACCGGAACCTAATTCTGATGGGTCTTTGGAAAACGGCGCAGAACATGTCTCCAAGTCATCCCGTCAGGGGTGAGTAAGAGCCATGTTAAGGCTCTATCCACCAATTCTAATTAGTCATTGGTTGAGGAATGCTCCCGAAGATGTTCATTATCTGGCCCTCTCAGCCTGCCAGGTGTCCTTGCAAGGCCATGAGAGGGCCCTGGGCAGAGATGCAGGGATGGCAATTGGAAGTCAGGCCAAACTGCACTCAAACAGTCAAGAGGCCAGGGGACATGGGCACCTAAAGCATCAGATACAACATTGTGTCAAATAAAGTACCCCCAATGGAAGCGGGGGATAGGATTCAGGTTGGAGGAGATTGAGATTTAATATAGAAATTGAAATTGCTTGTTAAAGCTGCTGCGTGACTGATAGAAAACAATTGCTTTAACCAAAGGCAACTGAAAGTCTTTGACTTTGGAATAGAGAATATTTATTCTTGTGATATAACTGTTCTGGGATGTTTGAATTAAGAGCAGTTCTTGACCTTCAAGATATCATTAATGTTACTAGGTTGTCAATCAAGCTGTTTTCATTTTATTTGTTTTAGAAGAAAATGTTCCACTTTCTTGGCACTTAAGGCATATCATTTCTCCTCACTAGTACTACAGAGCAAAAACTGTCCTTACAATGCCATATCAAGTTGTTAATATTTTTGTTTTCCTCTATGTAAATAAAGCTGACACTGTTAAGTCAGTTTGGTCTTATTTTATGATGGGTCAAGTGAGAGACAAATATACTTTTGACATTAAGCCATTTCAAATTCACTCATTTTGCTGCCATTGGTTCACGTACTTATTCAGTTAACAGCTAGTTCTTGAACATGTATTGTGTCATCTGAGAAAGGTGGGATCGGGGTGTTAAAAAAGTAATTGTGTTACAGAGAACATTTGTTATTTTGGGTCTGTCCAGCATCTTTCCTACGCTTTTGGCGATGGGATCTTTTGAGGGAATTGCCTTCTCTCCTGCTCAATACATATGGTCCCCAACCCAATTCCGACACCAGGGCATGCGACCCAGGCTGGTCCATTGGCTCACTGAATCCTCTAAGACTATGGTCCCCAACACCCAGGCCGGGGACTGGTACTGGTCTGCAGCCTGTTGAGAGCCTGGTGAGAATCGGGCTGCATAGCAGAAGGTGAGCAGCAGGCAAGTGAGCAAAGCTTCATGGGTATTTACAGCCACTCCCCATTCCCCTCCCCCACCCCACCCCAATCCATAGAAAAATTGCCTTCTATGAAACTGGTCGCTGGTACCAAAAAGGCTGGGGACTGCTGCTAAGAAACAAGGATGACCACACACTCAACTTTGTCCTACCGGAGTAGACTCCAAGACTTATATGAGACCTTTCAGGAAGAGGTGTTTTCTCCTTCTTCTGTTAAAGTTGAACCCAGAATGATTTAGGCTGGACACTGCATTGATGGGGCAGCTGTATTCCGTCACAGTATCTACTCCTTTAAGTATCACTTTGCTAAGGAATCTGTGCCCACATGAGAACCCCTTCTTCACAGTTACCTTTGGTGATAAATGGGACCACTCTGGATGAATGGACAACATCCAAGACTCCAGTATTACCTGTAATAGAATGAACTTTCAAGTAGCATGGATGAAAGCTAGCTTTAGGCTTACTTTCACAGGCAAGCAAAGCAAGTTGGCAGATTTTAAGTCCCTTAGCCAAAGTCAAAAGCCAAAGACTGGCTTGAACCACATTCAATGGGAGGGCATTATTGATTTGGTGGTCTTTAAAATGCCCTAGCCATTCAGACAATTAAAACATTGTACATGTAACTATAAAATTATAATTTCTCCTATTTTTTTCTCCCAGATACACACCTGAAGTGTTTCAATTATTTGCTTATGATATGGTTTTCAGAAACTACCTTATCTTCCTTTCTCTCCTCTGAATATCTTCCATTAGTCTGGTGATATACCCAGAATTGGAAAATATTTTAGATGAGGTCTGACCAGCCAAGATAAAAATCAAGAATCACATCTCCATGGTCCTATACTCCATTCTTCTGTCATTACATCCTAAGGATACATTTAATCTCTCAGTGGCTATATTACATAATTTCCCTTTTATGAGTAGGACAGATAGGGCTATATTTTCTGACCAACAGAAAGAGGTTTAACTAACCCAAGGTAAAGTAAGATGTTTTTTAATGATGAGGAATTCCAGGTGTCCATCAATTCCATGAGACAACAATGCAATGTAGCCACTAAGAGATTAAATGTGTCCTTAGGACGTAATGATAGAAATAGGAAGTGAAGGACCATGGAGATGTGATTCTTGATTTTTATCTTGGCTGGTCAGACCTCATCTAAAATACTCACCAGTTCTGGCCCCCAGCTCTTCAATCTCATATAACTACACAGTATATTGAAGCACTGGAGGATTTATTTAACAAACATTTTTAGACTGTCTAATAATCAGAGAACATTGTGCAGATAAATTCAAGGTGTTGGGTATATAATTCAGCAGGATACAATTCATTCCTTTAAAGAACTTAGGAATTAATGTGATGCTGCACACATAAGAGAAGACAAAGGTAGATCAAGAAATCATCTAAGCAACATTAATGTCTTAATTCCTCTTTCTGCTCTAGAAAGACATTGATGATCATGACAGTCTTTCCCTTTGAGCCTAGATCCAGCCTCAGAATCCTTCTCAAGACACCTCTCCAAGCATCTATTATTAATCAACCAGATTTTGTTCTGAGATGAAATCTACTTGTCTCACCTAAGTTGGAGTTCATAGGAAGGAAAGATTGATTCTTACAGTAGAGATTAGAAAAAGCATTTGAGCTGGCACTTGAAGAGCAGCTAGAATGTCTTTGCATTGGGATTTGAGTAACTTTCTCTCCACATGGAAGAAACAAAGTCAGCCATGTCTGAGGTGCCAAAGAAACAGTGCAGTTTGGCTGAAGTCTATGAGAGTGGAGGTGAGGCTAGAAACAGATGGCTGAAGCCTTGGATGCTACACTAGCATTTGGAAGTTATTAGGAGGATAAACAGAATCACCCACAATATTATACCAAAGAAGTGACATGTTTTAGAAATATCATTAACTGGACTCTCTAGGAAGAATAGAAAGAGCTAAAAATAAAATACAAGGAGATAAGTTAAGTCGTCAAAACATACAAGGGAGAGGGTATGAAGTTCTGACAATGAAAGTGAACAATGGCTATTACATTAAAGACACGTAGTAACTACTTTGGAAAAATACATAATATACTCTGTGAGCTATATACTGCATTCCCTTCCCAATTCAATCTACTAGGCCATACCCACTGTAAGAACCACCCACAAGCATAACAGTAAAGCAAAACCATAGGACATTCTTCTTGAGTATAGACAAAGAAAGCCTTTACGTAACACTAGTAAACAGAATCCAACAGCATACAGAAAGGATGATATACCTTCATCAAGTGAGACCGTGCCACAAATACATAGTTTGTGTAGCATCAAGAAAACAACTAATGCATCCATCATTCACACACATACTTTCAAAAGTGTCCGCATTTTCATGAATATGCCTGTGTGTGTTGTGATGTGTGCACTTAACATGAATAAATGTATTATTTTGATCGTGGTGATGTGTCACAGGTGATCTATCCAATCGCATGAAATCGAACACAGTAAACATGCAGGGGTTTTTGTACATCAATTAGATCTCAAAGCTGTTTAAAACAACTTAGCATTCTCTAGAAATAAGAAAGCTAAAGCCGTAACAACCTCACTGACACAGAAAAGAGCATTTCGCTAAATCTATCCTTTGAATAAAATCTTAAACAAACTAGGACTTGAAGAGAATTTCCAGACCATCTACAGAACACCTACAGTAAACAACAGACTTAGTGGAAAGGATGTTTCCCCCTAAGATTAGGAACAAGACACATTTACTTTTAGCACTCCTAGTCAACCTGCACTGGGGGATTCTGTTAAAAACATCATGCAAGGCATATGAAGAAAAGGACTCCAGATTGCTACCGAAATAGGGAAAATTGCCGTTTGATCAAGACACAATTTCATATGCAAAAAATCCTGAGGATATCACCAAAAACCTGCCCCAGGTAGTAAATAAGTTTCACGGTTTTTCAGACAATGAAATCAAGATTAAAATGTCAATTGTATTTCCATACACCAGCTATGCACATCCCGAAAATATAACTCAGAAGACAATATTTTGGTTCAAAAAAGAATGAAAAAGCAAGCAAACGTAGGGATGGAGTGTTTTAAAACATACCGATTTTAAATTGAAGGAAAAAAACGCACACAAAAAAAACAGTTTTCATGCTACAGCTAAAGAAAATCACATTTTAAAAAATTGGGTAACAATTTTAGCAGCTGCCTCCTGCTCCTCCACCCACAGGCCAGGACCCTCCTACCAGGGCTCAAGCAGGGGGCTCATGGGGGTCTTCCTCCTCCCCAGCTGCATGGAGCAGCAGGGAGCAGAGGGCTGGGCCAGAGTGCCAGGCCCATAGGAGCCCACAAGCCAGGGCGGGCCGTGGTGAGGGCCTGGCCCGCCTCTGTCCTGCACCAGAACACCTGGGACCCCAGAGCCAAGTCCCCTCCCAATGCCTTCACTTGGTAATCACCCTCGGGTCAGCTGAGCCAGCCGCGGCCCTCCCCCTACCCTGCTGGCTCACGGGATGAAGGCTTCCCTGTGCTAGGCTGCCAGGCTGGGGATGGGAGTGTGCCTCCACGCCCCCTGCTGACCATCTTTAGGCAGCAGGCTCCTCGTGGCCACCCACCAGGTCACCCCTCTCTTCCCCACTGCCCAGGGCCTGGCAGCATGCGTGGGGCGGGTGACACCGGGAGCAGGACTAGGCTGGGGGCCTGTGTGGGCCTGTCTAGGGTCGGGTCGGTGAACCTCTCTCCTTTCCTTGCCCTGCGGCCCCTCCTAGAATATTCTCCTCGTTCCTCTGGACTTTGAAGGCCAGTGGCCGCACAGCAGAAGGACGTACCCCTAGAAAATCTGTCCCTCGCCTTCACATGGCATTGCAGGCGCACCCCTGGGGCAGACACCTCAGCCCACAGGGCAAGAAAGCAGAGTGGAGGATGCGGTGGGTGTCTCCTCACACCGGCCCCCTGAGTGCAGAGCCTGAGTTTCACCTGATGCCCTCACACCCACTCTGCAAAGCTCACTCTGGCTTTATCCAAAGCCAACAAAAGATTCGGGTCAACCTAAGGTCAGGGCCTGGGGACATCACTCCTCGTCCAGCTCCCTGCTGTGTCCTCACACCCAGGCACCACACAAACTGCTATGGGGAGGAGCAGCAGCAGAACCCAGATACACTGCCACTCACAGGTGGTGCCCCCTTCTCCACTCAGGTGCCCATTCCAGGTCCCCAAGTCCTCTGTGTACCAAGGGCCGGGTCCTTCCCATGTACCAGCTGGATCCTTCCTTACCTGCCTCTCACTGAAGCATGGTCAGGTACAGGTCCCTCCCACATGCCAACTGCGTTCCTTCTTGCCTGTAGCTCACTGCAGGACACTCAATTTCCAGGAGGTTCCAAGGCAGTGCCAGCCACTGAGCAATGGCCAGAGTGGCCCGAGCGATGCAGATCTCTGGGGCGCAGTACACACCAGACATGGAGTCCCCAGCTGGAGGAGCCACCAGCCCTCCGACACACAAGCACAGCCCCCACAAGATCTCGGTGAGGAAATGGCAGGTACAGCCCTGGGCTGGTATTTATAGCCTCCTGTATTCAAATACGCTGTTCTGAAATACCCATTCTGATTGGATGACATTATCCAATCAGAATTGGTCTATTAGGTTGCTCTTTCAAATGTCCTTTGGATTGGATTGTCCAATCACAATTGTACTCTGAGATTTTTCTACTCCAATCAGAATGTGTATTCCAGAACGCCTCATTCCAATGCGGGAGGTCCTAATTGGCCTGCCTGTGCCGACATTCGCCTTTTTATCAGCCTAAGCATGCCGGGATATAGTTTGAAGAGGTTCACCTCAAATTCCACGTGGTCCTGTGGCTTCCACCCTGTCTGCCGTGGCTGGCGTCCTATTCGTGGGCGCCATCTCAGCACAAATCTGAGCATCACGGGGTGACCAGAAGGAAAGGAAAGACTTAGCTGTCATTCAGGAGGGACCTTGGGTGAACAGCAGGTAAGAAAGGACCCCGTGAGAGGTCCCCGTCCTTTGCTGTGAGGAGGCTTGTGGTACCCAGAATGGGAGATCACAATGTGTGAGTGGCACCTGGGGTGACTGGCACTGTGGGTGGCTTCTGCTGTTGCTTTCCCCAGAGGGGTTTGTATGATGCCTGGAGCCCGAGGGCCACCATCCACGTGTGAGGACACAGAAGCGAGCTGGATCAGGCATGATGTTCCCAGGTCCTTACCCTGGGTGGGCCCCGGTTCTTGGCCGGCTTCTGCCAAAGCGGAGGGTGGATGTTGCAGAGTGGGCGTGAGGGCACCAGGTGAAGCTCAGGGTCTACACCCCAGGGGCCGGTGTGAGGTGTCACCCACCACATCCTCCACTCTGCTTTCTTGCCCTGTGGGCTGAGGTGTCTGCCCTAGAGGTGCGCCTGCAATGCCATGTGAAGGCGAGGGACAGATTTTCTAGGGGTACGTCCTTCTGCTGCGCGGCCACTGGCCTTCAAAGTCCAGAGGAACGAGGAGAATATTCTAGGAGGGGCCGCAGGGCAAGGAAAGGAGAGGGATTCACCGACCCGACCCTAGACAGGCCCACACAGGCCCCCAGCCTAGCCCTGCACAGTGCTCCCGGTGTCACCCGCCCCACGCATGCTGCCAGGCCCTGGGCAGTGGGGAAGAGAGGGGTGACCTGGTGGGTGGCCACGAGGAGCCTGCTGCCTGAAGAT
>CAUYSK010060516.1:0-50858 GCA_963575035.1 Avahi laniger
TAGCAAAGAGATGAAAAGATAAGATAAAAATCAAATGGGAATGCTAGAAGTGCCAAACATGGTAACCAGATAAAGAATGCCTTTGGCAAATTCATCAATAAAATCAACTCTGCTACTCACCATCAAATTGGTATTAACTGATCAACACTTAAGTGCACATATAGCAGTAACATCCATCAAGTATCGGACAGGTGGGAGGGGGTAAGAGGGGATGGGTAAATTCACATCTAACGGGTGCGGTGCACATAGTCTTGGGGATGGACATGCTTGAAGCTCTGACTCAGGTGGGGTGGGGCAAGGGCAATATACATAACCTAAACATTTGTACCCCTGTAATATGTTGAAATAAAAAAAAAAGAAAAGAATCTATGTAAGGCAGAACAAAGCAAGAGCTATGGGAGCACAGGCAAGGGGTACAATCATTCCGATTACCTGAGGACAAATCGAAGGCTGCATGCCTTCAATTCTATCACATCGCCAATTCTTGGGCACACAGAATACTCAGTTGTTGGTTGGAAGCATTTATAATTGTCTCATGATATTCTTCATTTCAAAATGCATGGGAAACCAATATAGAATGCCCATAATGACATTGAGTGTACATCTATACATCACATCTCTGCCCACAACAGCACATGGGACACATTCTTGGGGTTTTTCCTCATGTCACTGGTTCCATATCCCATCTACACTCTTTAATTCACCTTACTTTATGAGGATTAAGAGTTCACGGGAAGTGTATATTGAATCTTCCCTACTTTGTGCAAATAATTTATATGTATGCAATAAACATGTAACAGTGACCCAATATATAAAAAGAAAGAGTGTATATAGAGAACAAAGACATTGTGTATGTCATAAATCTTAGTAGCAATGGGCTAAACTAAGTGGAACTCCTGGAAAATCTGAAATGGATACCTGTGTCAGGGCATTTCATTGAAACAACCAACTGGGACAAAACTTTCCAGGTACATGTGAACCTTCTCAGTTCTCCAAGCATCCCACTGGCTGTCCTCTTTCTGTGGCATAGTCTGTTTTAGTTTTCTTTCACTTCCAATCATTTACATCACCATTGAGCCTGACATTTTAATGCCGGAGCTCTTTCTGTGACTTTGTATGTAAAGTATCAATAAAACCTTTCTACTTTGCATCCTTTCATAGCACGTAGAACAATGAGCACTGATTTGGGAGTCACCAAAAATTTGTTCTTGGTCCAGCTTATCCTCTTATTCTGTGATTGTAACTCTCATATGCCTTTGTTTCTACAAAATGGGGAGACCAATGGCTGTCACCTACTGCCTCATTTTCCCTGCATTTGCTTTCCAAAGCCCCTTTTGAGTGGAGTTGCAGTTGATCCCTACATGTAGGTTTAAGCCCACATCAATTCCTGGCCTAATTTAGGCCAAACCCATGTGTGTGGATAGCTTCAGCCCTGACCACTGGTGGAGCCTGGAAAGTGCCCCCCCTATTCATTAAGTGCTCAGTAACCCAGGGTTGAACTTTAAGCATCTGTGTACCTCAGTCTTTATAAGCAGGCTTCTGTCTCACTTTCTCTGACAAGCAACCCACTGTGTTGCTGGTCCTGCGAATCTGTCCATTCTTCCATGGCCCTGACTATACTCCCTCCCAAACTAACCCTCTTCCTAATACTTATGCAAGCCCCTTCCTGATAATTCAGGACCATATCGATTCCAGATTCTGCCTACCACCTAAAACCCCTACCACCATGGCCTGTTGAGCAGATAGGGCTCCCACAACAAACACCATTACTAGGCTCAGACACTGACAATATCCCAAGGTAACCATGACCGTTGGCAACTTTGTAACTTAATTAGTAATACCCTCTAGCCTACATCTCAACCAGTATCACCTTCCTCTACTTCCTTGCCACCCAATGGTGTTGAGGTTTCAGTATGCCTTGTCCCTAAGGCACTCAAGTAATGACAACATCTGTTCTGCCTACCTCAAAAGCCTATTAAAAACATTAAATGAAACAGTGGATAGGAACACGCTTTGAAAAGTATAAAGATGTATTCAGAATTTTAGTGCTTCATCTCATTGTTTACAAACAGTTGTTAAAGGCATTTTCTTCTCCAATTCCTTCAAAGCTGTATGCTTGCAGGATTGTGAACTCCATCCCTTTTTTAGCACCTTACTGGTCTGTTTTATCTTTCAGGAAAATATTTAATTGCTGTGCCTTTCCCCCCTCAAGATTGGCACATGCTTTTATAAAGACTATGTAAACATGTTTTCCTAGACTTCACTGAAAGATGGCTGCGTGTTCTGCCTCTCCAACCAGGAGAAGCAAAACTTGAATAATCAAAAGGCAAAATGTTGAAAAGGTCACCATTGTGGAGCTCACTCTCCTAATTTATATACATTCCTCCAATTTATGAAATATGGTTGGCAAATGGAAAAGCAGAGGAAAACTAGTACTGCCTAAGTCAGAGAAGCACTGTGGAAACATGGGAACAGATGTCAAATCATCTGTCTCTCAGCCAGAATCTTGTGATCCTCCTCAGGTGCTCCCATCAGTACAAAATCTTAACAATTTCAATATATTGCATGTCTTTTTCTTCACTGTATTGCTAAAGTTGGCCAGCCCAAATAAAGAATTTTCACCATTCTATTGAGCAGTGTATCTCAATGCTAGAGAAGGGACCTGTTTCCAAGGAATAAGAGGGCATTATGAAGAAATAAACATGAAAGAAATAGCATCCTTAGAATTCTTTGACAACAACAACAAAACTACCCTAAACCACAAGAGAAAATGGTTTTCAATTTACATGTATTTCTACATTCCACACAGGAATTAAGGTGACAGGTTTGATCACTGGCCAACTGGCCACACCATGGAAGAGACATACTAGTCTGATCCTGTTCCCTTCACCCTCACATTCAGTTCATATGCCAAAAAGTAAGGTTTCAGGTCCCCAAATCATCTACTCACTCTGTAATGAAGTAGTCACACTAGGGAAATGTGAAGGTGACAACAGTAAAGAGTAGGCCCTAGAAACACTTTTCAAATAAGTAGCTTGTGTAGGTATGTGCATGCCCCTTTTTGTGCCATTTCCTGTTGCTCCATAAATTAATATAACTATTGGAGACAGGAAGGTCTCAGGAGTTTTGCAGAGCTTTGCCCTGAAGGAATATGTGAACGTGTTAGTTTGCATATCGAAAGCTGTTTCACCTCAGGAGGGCATCTCTGAAAGATCAGTAGCTGGCTGTATCCCACAATGGCACCTCAATTCTCAGACCCAAGGTTCAGACTTGCTTTGAAAAGCAAAGCAGGTCTGCTAAGAGCCACAGGATGAGAGATGATCAAAGAATGCCCACCCTACAGACAGCCACCTGTGGCTAAAAGCAATTAGCTGAAGGGACAGTTCCTGCTTAAACTCCTGACTACCTGTATCAATACACAGTAACTTGATAAAAAAAATATGGAGCCACTGTATCTCTGTTTAACCCTTCTGTTAAATGATAAATTTACCTCAGAACTGAAAACTTAGTCTTTGAAAGATTTTGTAACCATTTGTTCACGTAGATAGAATTAGTTAAGGGATCTGAAGAAGCCTTTTGAAAAACTTTTAACCTAAGAGGAACTACCCGTTGTTATGTAAATCTGTTACCCTGGCAACCGATCACTGTACCACCGTATAAATGCCCATGTAAAACTTCACTCTTGGCCTTTTATGATTGACAGAGAGATCCAAGGCCCCCTGAGTACCCACTTTGCCTATAATTTTTATAAATCTATAAAACTATACCTTCACCTCTGTGTATTCTTTTATTTCCATTATTTTCCATTTTCTATTATTTTCTCATCCTTTGCAATGACTCCTACCTAAGGGATCCGATTTTTTGCCAGGAGCATGGCTAATCTCCCTATAATTTCCCCTTTCAGGGGATTCTTTCCATTTACTATCCCCTCAACTTCTAGGATCCCAATTGCCCCCTACTCTCTCTTTAAACATTAGTGTACATTTAAGTCAACATGTAACTTCTGCCCTAACTCCTCTTCATGGAGGAGATGGAAGTCTTTGTCCTCCGTAAAATAAAATCCCACATAAAGGAAAGATTTGGGGGTCTAAATTCCCTACCCAACCCCCAAAATTATACCATTGCACAGCAAACTCTTTTACCTGTGTGGCAGGACCAGTAGATCAGAGTGACTAAAAAGGCCCAGGCTCTGAATTCACATCTAGGGGTCCCAACTCGGTAGCTGTATGTTTTGGGGTAAGTTATCTTTAATGAGTTATTGTTTTCTCATCTGTAAAATGGGGATGTGATGGTATCTACTTATAAGTGTGTATGTAAATTTAAATGAGATAGGCCTTGTAAAATGTTTTCTTGGTGCATGGTATGTGTTTTATAAATAATTAACAATTGTTATGGTTTGAACTGACTCCCCCCAAATTCATCTGTAATGCCCAGTGACCTTGATGGTCTTTACAGAGGTAATAAGGCTAAAATAAAGTCAAAAGGGTAGCCCTAATAAAATATGATTGGCATCCTTATATAAAAAGGAAATTTGGAAACAGGGAGAATGAATTCTGGGAAAATGTCACGTGAACACACAGGGAAAACACAGCCATTTACAAGCCAAGGAGAGAAGCTTGGAACATATTTTTCCCTTACAGCTCTCAGAAATAGACCAACCCTGCTGCCACATATTTTTTCAAATTTGTACCCTCCAGAATTGTGACACAATAAATTTCTGTTATTTGAGCCACCCAGTCTGTGGTACTTTGTTAGGCAATCCCGGCAAACTAATACAATATTCACTCATAATAAAGATTACTGCATATATACATCTCTTTTTGGCCAGTATATCTGCTTGAGGCTTTCAGAAAACAGGGGATATAAAAATCAGTATAACCTATTTGAGAAGTCATGGTACCCCTGTCTGTTTCAAGGTATAGCCAGGTAAAACAGACGTATTAAATAGGGCAGTCATATAATTTACCACCAAACCCAGGGTAATTTTGAGGATAAAAACAGGCACTATTAATAAACAGACTAGATCATTAGCAAGCATCAAAACGGGACTTTACAGAGCAAACCAGGTCTTTGGGTCTCCCTAGCAATGGAGGACAAAGGTATATCCTTCCTCCCTCTCCATCAACCAGGTCTGTTAATGTAAGATTCACTAATTCCACTAGAGCAATTTGGTTAATTTAACTACAGCTATCAATTAGCTTGCAAAAATATGAGTTAAGGTCAGAAGAAGAAAATAAGCCCAAGTTAATTACTTCCATGTCATTGACTTTGATGTTTTGTTCATTTCTAAAATGTCCTCAACTTAAGTTCAGAAATGTGGACAAGTTTCAGTGTAGAGATAAGTGTGTCCTCATTGATGATCTATACTCTTTGATCCTCTAACTTAGAAAGGGAGAACAAGACAGAAAGGTACTCAGTGTAATACATGTTTCGTCTCAGAATAAGATCACGGGAAAACTGAAGGAAAAAGTCAAGGACATTCATTACTCAGCTGGCCAGGGGAAGAAATCTTTCAGCTTGGAGAAAATGCCCTCCCACTCCCGGGCAAAGTACAGTCAGTATGCCCCAGAGGTTGTTTACCTGGCTTAGGTTCCTGCCTGCTCACTTTACCATACAACCACCTCTGTATGAAGGGGACTACTCTAAACTGGAGGTCGTTGTGAGTAAAACATTTTCTCTCCACACTAATTGATTTTTTAAATTAATCACTTCATTTAGAATCCATTCAACCTAGTAGGGATGAACATTCATCATACTGGGAAGACCCTAGTTCAGAGAGAACATCCACGGCTAGTAATTAGTCTATGAATTGGCTCAGGAGTCTTTAAATGAGGTTGAGGCCATTCTTATAAAATTAAAATGCCATGCAACATTAAAAAGTTAAATAACCTTGTGAACATTTTAAAAGAGAGAGATAAATGCAAAGTGAACCTATTTGGAAAACCCTTGAGTCAGTTGATTTAATATTGATAAGAAAGGGATTAATGAATGGATATTCCCCAAACTCATAATTTTCCTCTGCTAATGGAAGGGCAATGTAGTACAGTGGAATGATCATGGGTCTTACAGCAGGAAAACAGGGATGTTGTCACTTTCCAGCAATGTGGTCTTAGTTCTGAGCCTTAGTTTCTACATCTGTAAAATGGGGCAAGTAATGTATCCCCTTCCTATTTTGTAGATTCTTATGAAGATGCAATGAGATAAAATACATTAAATCCCTTTGTAAAATATGAATCATCTTATAGTTAAATAGTATTATTATAATAGATTTTTTAAAACCATAATGGATATTTATCAACTTAATAAATAATTTTTGTGGTACAGAATTAAATGGACTGTTTCCATCCTAATCAAAGAGGTGATGAGGAAGCGGTATGGCCTTTCAAACACCACAAAACTTCCTCACTTCCCATTACCCTCACCAAACCACCCTCATCATGTTATCAATGGATACCACATCCCATGAAACAGCACTTCAATAAAAGTCATGTGTGACTAGGTAGGGTTGTCAAGAATGGTCAGGGAAGCAATATCCAACAGCGAAGGGATGTTCATAATGTGCCAGAGAACATTTGAGGCATTAATAAAAACAAGATATTAGAGTTTTAATAAAAGAATACCATACTTCAAAGTTGGCACTTAGGTTGCAAATCATGAAATAGTGGCGAATAGAGAAGACAGCAAAACTTAAACAAGTTGTAGAAATAATTAATTACAATTCAATTGATTTAACCAAATAACTACTTATAACAGCCCAGATTCTAGTTCGTTGAGTTTAGATTGCTTATGAAAAGTTTTTGATTAGAGAGAAAAATTTTTTCTCAGTGTTTTGAAAACCACACACATCATGTTTTCCTCCATTACAAAAAGAAATCTTTTTTTGTCATGTTCTTCTTAATCATTGTATTTCTATCACATTGAAATGGCCCTATGCTCAAGAGTCAGAGCTTAAATTTTAGTACCACATTAATCTTGTTGCAATGAATATCATTAATGCTAAGAATCTAATAGATTATCAGAATAATAATTCCATTAACAGTTTTTAGTAGGATTGTACTAACTGCAAGTGTGTTTCTAATATAAATTATTCCAAAACATGTATCGCTTTCTCATAATCACTCCCTTGAAATATAACAAAATAATAGCCTCAGCTCCCAACTCCTGAGTTTACTTTAAGTTCCCCTTTGTTACGTTCCTGGATCTGACTAACCAAAGAGTATTAGAGCTGGAAAGTTCCTTAGAGATAAGCTAGTCCATCTTCCTCATTCTGTAGGTCAGAAAATGGAGGCCCCAGAGAAGGTATGTTGGTTGTCAGTTCCAACATATCCTCAAGCAGAAGAGTAGCTCTGCTAATGTTTAAGTGATGAGGTCTATGCAAGACCCTGCAGAAATGACCTGCATTTCACAATCATACATTTTGAGTCATGAGCAGAATTTATCATATTACCTTACCTTCCTAGCATGACCCAGTTGTTACTGGGGAAATTAAGGGACTATATTCGGATTAGCAAACAGTGAAGGTTATTTAAAAGAGATGTAGCATGCTGTTATGGGAAAAGCCTGGGACTGAAAGTAGGAAGACCTAGATTCTCATTCTGGGCCTGCCACTTACAAGCTGAATGTTGCTAGTTATGTTACTTAGTCTCTATGTCAGTCTTCTTATCATTAAAATGAAGATGCTGGCAACTTCTTTGGAGATTAATACATGGAATCAATGAAACAATAGGTGTGAAAATGCTTTGTAAAGCACAAATTGCTATATGAATGTTTGTTTTAAAATACATCCTTGAAAAAATGCTCCCTTCATAATGAAATTAAAAATTTAATTGTTAAGAATGCTTTAAGGCTAGTAGCCTGTCAGATGTGTATGTGGTTTGGAAGGTCAGTTAGTGGTATCAATAAGAAAGGGTATCAGGGCTGCGGCTCCCATATGAGCAAGTAGAAAATAATTATAGCAAATAAAATATTGAAAAGAGGTTGAGAATTAAATTGCAAGATAAGGGTCTGGGGCCAGACAGGTGTTTTTCATCAGTACATCTATATCTCTACCTGTCTATATACCTGTCTCCTGAGTTAATCCTTACGAGAAGCCTTTTATACTGTAGAGAGACTAAGACATGGTGGCATTAATAATCCTGCCCAATGACATAAAACTAATTGGGTTCAACAAAGGGATTTGGAGCTAGTGTTCTTCCCACTACAATGTGCCACTTAGCTTACTGTCAAGAGTTCAAAGTTATTTCCTTTGTGTTACTTGATTTCCTGTTTTGCCCTTCATTGCCTATTCATACTCTCATCCTTCAAACACATCCACTTCAATATTTTTATATATGTCCTTGGATATACATGTATATTTGTATAAATATACATTGACATTTTGTGTTTGTGTATTTTATCTATGTAAATGATATTGCTCTATAGAGAACACACTGTCGCTTTCTTCTGTTTAATACTGTGTTTTTTAAATATCCAGCCATGTTTCCATACATCACCTAGTTCATTTCTTGTGACAATTAAATAGTATTCCATAGTAGACATCTAATATATTTTTTATTTATCAATTTCCCCTATGATGGGCATCTATATATCTACAAAGCAAAATTATCTAGAAACTCAAAGTGTTCTTAAAGACATTCACAGTTTATTAGGACTTGGGTTTTCTCAGCTTCACTATTTTATAGGTGAAAAAATCAAGGAAAACTATTTAAGAAAGTCCATTGGAGCTAACAGGATCTAAAAAAACATTAACCAAGACAGTATTAATTCACAAGGTTATCATTAAGAAACAGAATTTATCTTCCCATTAGGAACTGCCAAAGGCAGAGAGATCATGCCATTTTATGAAACAGAAAAACATATGTATAGTGTCTGTGGAGTCTGGGGACACATATATGGGTATAGATTCACTTAGATATGCAGATTGACAGAGCCTTAGGTAAAGGAAAGATAGAACTCCAAGCCCCAATGGACAGGCTTTGTGAACTTAGGCACCTTCCTTGGTTTAGTGCATGGGGTAAGAGAGCATGAATCCTGAGCTAGATTCCCTGGGTCCAAGTCCCAGTTCTGCAAATTAAGAGCTCTATAACCTTGGGCAAGCTACTTAGATCCTCCCTGCCTCAGTGTTCTCATGAGGTTAAATGAGAATTAAAAGAGTTGATATTTGTAAGTACTTAGAGTTTTGCCTGGAGCATAGGAAGTGCTAAGTGTCTGTTGAGTTAAAAAAATATATATACTCTTTCTGAATCTCAGCTTCCACTTTTACAAAATGCTATCTACTTCCCATGGGTTTTAAGAGGGGATAAATAAATGCATTAAATGTGTCAAATTGTATATTACCATTGATTTATATTCCTGATAAATATTCCTTTGAAAAAAACAGTAAGAATAACAAAGCTCATTCAGGTGAACAGGTCCTAAAGTCTCATGGGATAGGTAACTAAAAAAAAAAAAAGCAAAATCTGTCTCAGATATTAGGTATTTGGCTTCCATAGGGCAGAAATTAGATTCAGTACTCATGATGGGGTTCAGTGAGAATTTATTATTAATCAAGGATGTAGGAAGAGGTCAATCAAGTTGTTGGAAAAAACAAGGATACTAAAGACTAAGAGTCACAGATCCTATGAATGGCAAGTGACTTTATGGAATAGGAAGTGCAAACATTTGCTTAGTAAAGGGGAAAATTGACATACCAGAAAAGTTAAGAAAAACAAAAACATAAAAAATACTCTGTCCACTGAAATCAAAATAAAAAAATAAAAAAACAAAAATAAAATAAAATAAATAAAAATAAATAAAAATAAATAAATAAATAAATAAAATAAAAATAAAAAAAAAACTTTGTCCGAAGGCAAAGAATTAATCAATTGTTTGTTCAAAGTCACAGAATTAACCAGTTGCTATGCTCAGACAAAGACTCAATCCAGGGTTCTTTCAAGTATATCATGTACAAACTCAAATTCCTATGTATCATAAGTGCATGCATCAGATAAATTGGGGGAGATCATTCACTTTGAAATAAAAAGACTTTGCTTAAAAAAAAAAGAACTCACAGCAGGGTTCCTTAAATATCAGCTCTCCTCCTGCATTTGAAATTAGACCTGATTCCTTTGGAATATGAGGAGCCCCTATAATAGCACAGAGTCCTAGTCCACCAAACACTAAATAAAGACTCTGATGAAGTTTGAAATTAATTTCATTTGCATAAATAATCATAGACATGACTTCATAAGCATATAAATCGGAGACACTATAGAAATGAGCATTTGTTATTTTTATAGACACAGAAAAATCATAAAGCCAGAGGAGCCTTGGGGAAGGGTACATTTGGGTTTGACCTGGTGAGAGATTATTTCCTGGTTTGTTATGAACAGTCCCTAGATCAGTGGTATCTGTCTCTCACAGAACCGTGTGTCACTCCCCCTCTGGGAATACTGGGACTTCTTTCTCCCTGATTAGACTGTGATTTCCTCAAGGGCCAGAACAAAGATCTTTGTGTCCCTACTATTTAGCACAAGGTCTGGCACAGAAAAAGATATGCAATGACTGTTGGTTGAAGAAAAATCGAGGGAGCCCACTAATGGTTCTTCAAATCAAGCAGAAAGTTTGTACCTATAAATCTCTAAAGCAAACGGGCATGTGATATTTTTGTGGATAGAAACTAACTATAAAAAAGTGAACTATATAGTTTACCAGGTGATGATGAATACTGTGGACAAAAGCAGGGGTACACAAAGTGCTGGAGAGATAGAAGGGAGTTTCAAATTTTAATCAGAGAGATCATGCAAGGCCTTATTGTGAAAATGACATTTTAGCAAAGATTTGAAGGAGGTAATAGATTAAACTACACTGTCAACTGGGAGGAGAACATTCCAGACAGAGGCAAGGACTAGTGCAAAGCCCTTAATGTGAGAAAAATAGCAAGAAGGCCTGTGTAACTAGAGGAGACAGGAGAGTGAAGAGGTAGAAGTGTGATAGGACATAAGGTCAGAAAACTAACTGGAGTCCAATATTATGAAGGATCTGGTAGGCCATTGCAAGGGAAGCCAATGGAGGGTTCCAAGCAGGAAACTGACATGATATGACTTACATTTTTAAAAATCACCCTTGTTTCTGTGATTAGAATATGCCATGGTGATAAGGGATGAAGAAGGAAGACCTGTCAAGAGACTCTATCTTCAATTCTTTACGTAGAAGAAGACGGTAACTCAGATCAGGTTGGTAGCAAAAGATATAGTGGAGAGTAGTCAAATTCTGAATAAATATTGAATTGGGAACAGACCATGTTTGCTGACAGATTACATACTGAGTATGAGAAAAAGAGAAGAGTTAAGGACAATACCAATATTTTTGGCCTAAGAAACTGGTAGGATGGAGTTTCCATTTATTAAAATGAGGAAGGCTCCAGAGCAACAGGAGTTTTTCTGAAGGGTGAGCTGCAGAGATCAGGAGTTTGGTATAGACATATTAAATCTAAGATGTCTATTAGATATCCAAGAGGAAGCATAGAACAGTCAGCTGGAATTTATGGCAGTGGCCCAGGCTACAGACATAATTTGGGTATCCGCCAGCATACGGACGGCATTCAAAGCCAAGATATTTAATGAAACCAAATATTATGAGTCCAGTTGTGTCCCACTTAACATTTATATGCTGAAGTCTTAACCTCTAGTACCTCAGAGTATGATCTTATTTAGAGGCAGGGTCTTTACAAAAGCAATCAAGTTAAAATGAGGTATTTGGGTGGCCCTATTTCAATATGACTGACGTCCTTATAAAAAGGGGAAATTTGGACACACACACACACACACACACACACACACGCACGCACGCACTGGGAGAATGCTGTGTGAACATTAAAACAGCCATCTATAAACCAAGGAGAGGGACTGGAACAGACCTTCCCTCACAGTTCTTACAAGGAACAAACCCAGTTAAAACCTTGATCTCAGATTTCCAGCCTTTAGAAATGTGACACTTTGCTACATCAGCCCTAAAAAACTAATACACCAATATAATGAGTAAGTGTGGATGGAGAAATATGTCCAAGAACTGAACTGAATTCTGGGGCACAACAACTTTTAGAGTTCATGAAGAGGGAAAGTAATCATCAAAGGAGATTGAGATGAAGCAGCCAGGGAGATAGGAGGAAAACCAGAGAAATACTTAAAGACAAGTCAAGGAAGTGTTAGAACGAAGAGGAAGTGATAGGCTTCATCAACTACTATTAAATACTTACAGGTTAAGTAAAATGAAGGCTGATAATTCATGGATTTAGCAATGTGTATTTTATTCCTGACCTTGAAAGGAACAGTTTTAGCAAAATAGTGAGGGTGAAAGCCTGACTGAAGTGGGCTCAAGAGAGAAAGGGAGGCAACATATTGGACATAGCAAATGCAAACTACTCTTTTTAAGAGGTTTGCTTAAAGAGCAAAGAAATGAGGTGGTAGTAGAAAGGATGTGTGGAGAGAGGGTTCAGTTTTTAAGATTGAAGAAATCACAGCATATTTGTATTAGAAATGACACATTGGATCAAAATGCTAATGTAATCACTGAGAATTGCTGAAACAATGTCTTTGAGAAGGGGTTAGGATCTAATAGAAATTGAAGGCCTACAAGAGAGAAGGCCAAGTACAGCCTAGTATAGTATTAATATAATGTGGCACAGTACACAATTGCTATGATGATTTAATTAGAGAATATAGTGAAAGCTCTTAGCCTAGTGCCTGGCAAAATGGGATTATTCAGTAAGTGTTATTATTAAATATTACATAAGTGTTGTTTAACTACTTTCCCCCTTCTCCTCCTCTCTCTCCTCTTTCCATGCCTTCTCATTTATAAGTCATCTACATATAAGTATATAAGATGTAATAGTTGTAGCTAAGATCACCTTAAGGGTATAGATAAAAAAGGAGACCCCTGAGTATTTCAAAGCTTGGAGATCAGGAAGAAGAAAAGGGACACAGAGAATGAACAACCTGAAAGGTAGAAGAAAAACTGTGCATGGAAGCCAAAAGGTGAAGTATTCCTTAGATTGCATGGAAGCAAAAGATAGCAGAAATCCTAATTGCGTAAAGTCTCTATACAATGTCAGTGAGCGATAGGAAATCCTGGGGAAGAAGAGGGTGGTGGTTCACTGAAAAAGCAAAAAGATGAAGGGGCCTTGTAGTCTTTTCTCATATGACAAGGGAAAATGGTGAAATTAAGAGGAAGTGGCCTGGGCTACTATAGTCCCCAAACCTCATTGTAGTCCACATCAAGGTCACATTAAGGGAGTGAAGTCTGGGAATTTCATATAATGTTATTTGGATTTTTAAATTATCAACAATACTTTCTGCTCTGCAGTATCATAAATCTATTCTTTGCTGCTTCAATCAGATTAATCTAATGTACCTATTCATCAAATGCATCATACATTTGAGGACAATTTGTCCTAAAATTTTGGCTAGCATTTTTAACTTTATTTTCTATAAATGGAAATTATGTCACATGCTGAGGGAAGTTTCCAATTATGCAAACACACCAATTCCAGAAACAAGTCTATCAAGATAGACTTTTTAGATTGCTCTTTTCAGGACTGACAGTTTTAAAAAGTTTTTTCAACTATTTCATTGCTAGAGTTCTTAAATATTCATTGCTTTTGGACATATTTGTTCTCAATTTATAAAGTATTAATAATCATTCAAGTCCAGATAAACAGTTAAGTTTTTGATTAGCAGACTAACAACAGATAATTCACTGAACTATTTTGATAAAATGGAGGTGCCTTCTTCAGGAAGGCCTAAAATGCAATTTTCAAAGTGTGATCCTCAGGACACTTTCGTCAGAATTGCTTACTGTACTAGCATCTCTGAAGACAGAATTCAGAAATCTGAACTTCTAAAAGTGTCTTAAGTGATTCTTATGCAAAATAAGATTTAAGAACCACTGCCTTAAACTATACTGAGAACCAAGGAAGGAGGGAATCTTCAGTAGGTCAGTATGGCCAGAGCTTTAAGTGCCAGAGGATGGGGCTAGAGAAATAGGCTGGTGCTAAATCATTAGCCACTCATTTGCAGTGTTAAAGATGTTGCCTTTTAGGTAATGGAGAACCATCAAAGAGTTTTTATTTTCTCACTTTAGAAGTCTAACATCCTCATTACAATGCCAGCTTCACAAGAAAAAGAATGAAGCTTCATTCCACTATATTTAACATGGTGTCTGATGTACAGTAGGTGTATAATAAATGTTTGTTGGACTAAACTGAACATTACAAATCCATGAGGAAAGGGTGGGCTACCAAAAAAATGGTCCTGGAAAAATCCGCTATCCATTTAGGAAAAAAATAAAAAAGAAATTGGGTCCCCACATCATTCCATATGCAAAAGTAAATTTTAGGTAGATTAGAAATCTAAATGAGAAGGCAAAATTCTAAAACTTATATAAAAAAATCAAAAAATACTTTATAACCTTAATATAGGAAAGGATTTCCTGAACAAGACACAAAATGTACATATCATTTAAAAAAGATTATTAAAAAATAAAAAATAAAAATAAAAAAGATTATTAATGTGACAATAATTTGTATCAAAAGATATTAAAAAGAACATAAAAGGCACAAAATAGGGAAAGACGTCTGCAATACATACAACCAACAAAGACTTGGCATCCAGAATAGATACTGTGTATTGTAAATCAATAAGAAGAAAGGCACACAACCCAAATCAAAAACATAAAATAAAATAAATAAGCAAAGGACATTAGCAGGCACTGAGCATAATGCGGAAAATGAATAACTGGTAAGTACATGAAAAGATGCTAAATACCACTAGTAATGAAGGAAATGGAAATTAAAACTACAATGAGATACCATTTCAAAAACTATTTGTTATGACAATTTCTAGTTTTGGAAAGGAAGCAGGACTAGTGCAATTCTCATGCCTTTTCTGGTGGGAGTATAAACTGACGCAACCACTTTAGAAAACAAATTAGTAAATATCTAGTAAAGATATATACTCTCCAATTCAGCAAGTTATGTTCTAAGTATATTGTCTAGAAGAAAATCTCTGGTATGTGGGCAAAAAAGACATATACAAGAATATTTTCATCAGTCATGATAATTTTTTTCAATATGGAGTATAGTATCAAAAAATGTTAGAAAAGAATACTAATATCTATCCACAGGAGGATGAATAAATTGTGGTATAGTAATAGAGTGGTACATTAATGAAAATTCACACATAAGAGGTATACATGTCAACACAGGTAAACCTCAAGAAAATAATGTTAAATGAATAAAACAAGTTGCAAAATATGTAGAGTATGATATTATTTGAATAGACATGTAAAAGTATTTAAAACCATAATAAGATATATTTTTGTAATTTGCGTATATAATAAAAAAAGAAAGACATGCATAGGAAAGAAAAACATCAAACTCTGAAAAAAGTTTATGTCTGGAGAAGATCAGAATAGAATCAGATGTCTAGAAATGTTTTCTTTTCTAAAATAATAATAAATAAGAAGCAAAATGAGGCAAAATACTAAAGATTTGCTAAAGCTACAATGAGGGACTACATGGGTATTGTCCACATCATTCTCAGATGAATGCCTGAACTGTGGTGCTGGTGGTGAGGCTGAATAAAATTAATCAAAATAATACTTTTAAATGATAAGATTAACAAGACACAGTGATTAATTGAATATGGGGGATATGGGTAAGGTCAGAGTCAGGATTAACTCCCAGTTTTCAGGCTTAGGTGAACAGGTGGTGTCATTTACTGAGATGAAGAATTTATGGAAAGGAGAAGATTTAAGGTGAGGTAATTAATTTAGTTTTGAGTGAATAGAGACAACAAATGAAAAGATTTCAAGCTTATGGGTCATTTCTGAATATTGCTAAATGTTGATATGGCCTGCATATTGCCATCTACAGTGGAAAGTAGTTCGGAAATGTTCATATTCCCTAGAATCAGAGATTTTGTTTGTAAATACCATTAGATCACCAAGTCCAACCCTGAATTTTATGTTTACGGATAAGTAAACAAAGACCAGAGAAGGGAAGTAATTAGTTCAAGGTCTCACAGCTATTAAATGGAGAAGCTAGGACCAGAACCAAAATCTTCTGAGTCCAAGTTCTATAAAATTATATCATAGGTAGTCTACTTCTGAATTTGGTCCTTTGAGAATTTTCTTAACAACATTTTGTGAGTTTCAGTCACAATAAAATAATGAAAGTTCAATGCATTGCTCTTCCTCCTAGAGAACTAAAAAAAAAAATACATTTGTTTACAAGTTTTGCATGATGTATACATTTAAATATTCCTCAGAACTGTGCTATATTTTTCACAACTAGTACTACTTTGTTGACTCATATTTGGCTTACAAAAGACTTTGAAAATGACTACTGTTTAGTGAAAGACAACTATGGACACAGTATTGTACAACGTACTGGTAGCTTCACGTAATTTATTTTAACAAATCTGACATCTGTATTTTAGACATTGTTCACATTTGACAGGTGGATAAACTGTGGCTCAGATAGGAAAAATGCTTTGCAGAGCCCAATGCTGAGGGAGCTTTTATTTTTTCCATTTAAATAATAAAAAAAGAGGTAACAGAGGCACATAAATTAAACATATGCCCAAGATCATAGGGCTACCAAGAGACAGTCAGGATTTGAACCTAGGCAATCTCTAGACTCTATGTTCTTTTTTTTTAATTTTTAATTTTATTATTTTTTTAAATTTCAGACTATTATGTAGGTACAAACGTTTTGGTTACATAAATTACTTTTGTACCATTTGAGTCAAAGTTATAGACTCTGCATTCTTAATTGATAATTATGCTGTATGGTATCTATGCTGTCTCTTGCAAAATGAGTGCTCTCTAAATATTGGTTGAAGGTTTGAGGTAGATGATTAATTATTCCTTGGGCCACTTTCTAATAGAGGCATTATTATTTTAGCTGGGCTCTAAAAGGGTAATAGTATTTTAATTTCTAGGTAAGTAGGGGAAAGTGGTAGCTGAATGAACTTCGTGAGTAGAAGTCATGAGAAACCTGTGGGGTACCCACTGTTTGGGGAAATGGCAAGCAGCCTGTTATCAGAAGGAGAGAAAATGTGAAAGGAAATCATGGCAGATGAGATTTGAAAAGAATGTAGAGACCATTTGGAGGAGAGCTTTGGATGCCAAGGAACAGAAGTTTCTGAGAAAGGGAATATAAGGCAGAAGAGCTAGATTCTCTTAAGTCATAGTCCCTGAGGAGGAGGACTCAGGATCCCAGGCTGAAAGGAACAATGAATGCCTAGAAGACTGAGAACCAAAAGTTTGGGCACAGACATTTTTGCTAATTAGGTAGTCCTTTGGCCTTTTATTCCTTTTTGCAACTATATATATACATATTTCCTTCAAATAATATCATCGCTTCTTTAACTTTCTCTCTTTGTCTCTAAAAAGTTATGGTATGGTTTGGGGAAGAAATGGGATAAAAAATACTAGAATATTTTGGGGTCTCTTAACGAGATTTTATTCGGGACAGTTCAGCCTATTTCAATCATAAATTCATGAAAGTAAAGGTCATCTTACTCCTTCCGGCTTCAGAAAGGATGAGATTTCCCTCTGGTGCAGGATGTGGTGCCATCTGCAGGACTAGTTTGAAACCTAACCTCTGTCTAAGTTAGAAACAAGGAATATGCCTAAGGACAGTGGTTTCCAAACTTTTATTTTTAAGCAGTGGACCCTATTTCAAGCCTATTATTACATGGAACTTTGATATATAATATATATATATATGTCAAGATAAAAGCATTATTTTATTATAATTATTTTATAGAAGCAAAGTTTTAATCATGTATTGATTACAGTCAAACAATGAAGCTGTTTTAACATAATTCAAAATCAAAGTTATGAATAATCTCTCCTGTTACTTCAAAACCAATTTATTTCTGGATTTTTTTCTGATCAGTGTCAAGAAAAGTCCTAATTCACACAAATGAATACTTGAAAATTATAGTATTAATAGTTTTTGAATAGTATACCTTTATTTTCAGTGCATTTTCAATTATGTTCCAAAAGCTACCTTTTACATGTAAAAACTTTGAGAAAAGTTAAAATAAAAGATTCATGAAGTAAATTCAAGCAAAATTAAAGTAGGTTTGACAATATGAAATTCAAAGAAAGAGAACTCAAAGCAAAAGACATTAAATAGGGAAAGGAGAGTCATATTTCATGGATAAAGAGAATGATCATGAAAACTAATATGAAGAAACAAAATACAAGGAAATATGTTAATTGTAGCATTATATATATAATAATGGTAAACTGAAAATAACCAAAGCTATATAAATACATAGTTCCAAATAAAAGACTGGAAAATGATAAGCAAAATACATCAGAATGTTATCAATGATAATGCAGGGAGTAATATGATAAGATTTGCATTTGATACAAATAAAAGATTTCACTCACACTAGTTTAAATGAAAACATAGGATCCACACAAACAGAATATTAAATTTTTCTGGCAGCATAAAGGATTCAAATAAATGGAAAGATATACCATATTCTTAGATGGGAAGAATGAATACAGCAAAAAATTCTATTCTTCCCTTAATTATTCATAAGTTTGACACAATCACAGTTTAAATCCTTAATAAAACTGAACTAAAGTTTTTATGGAAGACCAAAATTCATGTGAAGAATATTGGAGATTAATTTAATAAATTATTGAAAAGAGGAATGCTGACTTCAGAATTGCCTTGCCAAAAGCAAGTGTATTTTGATGGGTATTCGTTCAAGTACTGGCTGACTGGTCAATACGACAGAAGGTAGAATCCTAAAATGTACTCTAAGAGCTTAGGGTCATCAGATGTAGCAACCAAACTTTACCATATGTGATGGAGAAAACAGCAAAAACTTCACTAACCGCAAAACAAACTTAAAAGGAAATAAACAAAGTTGGGCAAATACCTGCCACAAATACAGCAAAAAAACCTAATGTTAATGATCTTATTGTTGTTTTTCAAATTATTAAGAGTGAATACTACCCAAAGAAAAATGGCAAAGGATACAAATCAAAACTTCATCAAAGAAGAAATGTATTAATAAATGACCAATAAATGCATAATACTACATTCAACTTTACAAGTAATCAAAAACAAACAAAAAATGCAAACAAAATACCTTTGTCTCTGCTGGTTTTTGGATTTCTTTTCCTCCTGTTCTTTGCACGAGTGATCGGTCTTATTTTTTAACTCCCTGCTTAAATGTTACCTCCTGAGAGAGGATCTCCCTGGTTGCTTTATTTAAGAAGTAGCACATCAACAGGCACGCTTGTTTTTCACTATTGTAACACTGTGTCCTTCATAGCACATACTTTAAGAAGACACATGTTTGTTTATTGTCTGTCTACCTTACTAATCTACAAGTTCAGTGAGAGTAAAGAATATGATTTATTTACCAATGTTGTATATATATCCAGTTCTTAGCACGGTGGCTGGCACAGATTAGGCAATCAGTTAATTTTTGTCAAACAGATGAATAAATGAATGAAGTTTTACTCTATTTTGTTTTGGTTTCATTTTTTTATGACAACATCTGGTGTTAGCCAAGACTATCTAAGGTCCTCTCATACACTGCTAGTGGGAGATAAAAATCAGTACAACCATTTTGGAGGTCAGTTTACCCACATATTAAAATATAAGTCATTATCTCTCCTCTGCTCAAAACCTTCCAATGACCTTCCATCTCCCTCACAGTCAGAGACAAAATCCAAAAAGACCGATTGATTCTACATGATCTGTCACCTCCCCGTCCCTGCTCAATCTCCACTGTTCTGGCCGCATAGTATACTGCTCTCCTCCCACTCACTCTTCTTTAGCCACGCTGACTTTTGTCTGATTCCCAATTACCTTGGACATGTCCTTGGCTCACGGTCTGTACGTATTTGCCATTCCCTCTACCTGGAATGCTCGTCAACGATGTGTAAATGGTTCCTTCCAAACTCTCCTTCAGGTTTTTCTTCAAATCTTCAAATATAAGCTTAGTGGAGAGATCTGCTCAACGAGCTTACATGAATAGTCAGTATACCTCATACCCAACCCCAGCAGTCCTCATTCTGTTACCCTGCATTATTTTTCTCTATAATATACATGATCACCTGATATATTATGTGTATGTGTATATGTATATATATTTTGTTTGTTTGTTTTTTATTTATTTCAGAATATTATGGGGGTACAAACATTTTGTTTACGTATAATGTCTTTGCCTCACCCAAGCCAGGGCTTCAAGCTTGCCCTTCCCCCATACAGTGCGTGGCATGCCGCAACCATTAGTTGTGAGTTGACCTACCCCACCCACGCCCCTCCCACCTGACCAGCACCCAATGAATATTACTTGCAAGTGAGCACCTTAGTGTTGATCAATTAGCACCAATCTGAGAGCCAGTACATGTGGTGATTGTTTTTCCATTCTTGTGATACTTCACTTCAAAGGATGGGCTCAAGCTCTATTGAGGATAATATAAGAGGTGATAGCTCACCATTGCTTTTTGTCGTTCAGTAGTATTCCACGGTATACATATACCACATTTTATTAATCCACTCATGTATTGATGGGCACTTGGGTTGTTTCCACATTTTTGCAATTTTGAATTGTGCTGTCATAGACATTCAAGTGCAGATGTCTTTATTATAGAATGTCTTTTCTTCCTTTGGATAGATGCCTAGTAGTGGGATTGATAGATCAAATTACATTTCTATTTTTAGCTCTTTGAGATATCTAAAAATTACTTTCCATAGGGGTTGTACTAATTTGCAGTCCCACCAGCAGTATATGAGTGTTCCTGTCTCTCCACATCCACACCAGTATTTGTTGTTTTGGGACTTTTTGATAGAGGCCATTTTCACTGGAGTTAGGTGATATCTCATTGCAGTTTTGATTTGCATTCCCCTAATGATTAGAGATGTTGAGCACTTTTTTATATGTTTGCTGGCCGCTATTCTGTCTTTTTTTGAAAACTTTCGGTTCATGTCCTTTGCCACTTTTGGATGGAGTTGTTCGATTTTTTCTTGTTAATTCTCTTAAGTTCTATGTAGATTCTTGTTATCAGCCTCTTATCGGATGTGTAGCATGCAAGTATTTTCTCCCATTCTGTAGGTTGTCTATTCACACTAATGATAGTTTCCTTGGCTGTGCAGAAGCTTTTTAATTTGATCAGGTCCTATCGATTATTTTTGTTGCTGCCGTGATTGTTTTGGAGGTCTTCTTCATAAATTCTTTGCCTAGGCCAATGTCCATACGAGTTTTCCCAACATTTTCTTCTAGAATTCTTAAGGTTTCATGCCTTAGGTTTAAGTCTGTTATCCACCATGAGTTGATTTTTGTGAGAGATGAGAGGTGGAGATCCAGTTTCAATCTTCTGTATGTGGTTATCTGGTTTTCCCAGCATCATTTATTGACTAGGAATTCTTTTTTTCAATTTATCTTTTTGTCTGCTTTGTCAAAAGTTAGATAATCATTTGAGGATGGTTTTATATCTGGATTCTCAGTCCTGTTCCAAAGGTCTATATCTCTGTTCTTGTGCCAGTACCATGCTTTTTTGGTTACTATAGCCTTGTAGTAAAGCTTGAAGTCTGGTATACTGATGCCTCACAATTTGTTCTTTTTGCTTGAGATTGCTTTGGCTATACGGGGTCTTCTCTGTTTCCAGACAAAGCATAGAGTGTTTTTCTAGATCTGTAAAGAATGATAATGATATTCTGACAGGGACTGATTAATTTTGTAGATCACTTTAGGTAGTATGGACATTTTAACAATATCGATTCTGCCAATCCACGAACATGGTAGAGTTTTCCATCTGTTTACATCTTCTACAATTTCTGTTCTCAGTGTTTCATAGATAAACAAAATTGACATCCCTCTTGCTAGATTTATGAAAACTAGAAAGGAAAGGACTCTATTAAGCTCAATTAGAAATGAAAAGGGAGAGGTCACTACAGACATCATGGAAATACAAAACATTTTCTTTGAATACTATAAAAATCTATATGCTGAAAAACTACGTAATGTAGAGGAAATGGACAAAGTCTTAGAAACACGCAACCTTCCTAGGCTTGATCAGGAAGAAATAGAATTCCTGAACAGATCAATATCGAGCACAGAAATTGAAGCAGCAATTAAAAATCTTCCAACAAAAAAAAGTCCTGGACCAGATGGGTTCACACCTGAGTTTTACCAAACTTACAAATAAGAATTCATACCTATACTGCAGAAATCATTCCACAACATTAAGGATGGTATCCTCCCCAATTCATTCTACGAAACCAATATCACCTTGATACTAAAGCCAGGAAAGGACACAACAAAAAAAGAAAACTACAGACCAATAACCCTCATGGATACAGATGCAAAAATACTCAGCAAAATCTTAGCAAACCGAATCCAACAGCGCATCAAAAAAAGAATTCATCATGACCAAATGGGCTTTGTCCCAGATTTTCAAGGATGGTTCAACATATGCAAATCTATAAATGCAAATCACCACATAAATAAAAGCAAAAAAAAAAGACCACATGATTCTCTCAACAGACATAGAAAAAGCTTTTGACAAAATCCAGCATCCTTTTATGATATGTATCTATTTTTAATTGTCCATTTTCCCTCACTAAAATGTCAGCTCCATGAAAACAGAGATTTTTTTTAATGAGTTTTTCTTGTTATGTTTGTCTTGTCCACTGCTACACATCTAACCCCTACAAGAGAGTTTGCTACATAGTAGATTCTCAATAAATATGCATTGAATAAGTAAATGAATGCCAAGAGGCTGAAAAATGATCATGCCATTTCACATAGTTACTCTATTTCTGTGAATCTATATTAAGTAAATAGGAGGTCTATCTGTACTATTTATCAGGTTTTCCTTCATAACATTACTTATAAAAGCAACAAATTAGAAACAATCTTCATGTCCTGCTATTATAAAGTAGTTAAATAAACTGTTATACAAAAATGTAAATGATTATATAATTATTTAAAATTATATCATTATAGAATTATATTAATTACATGGGGAAATGTTCACAATGGAACATTAATAAATCATGATATCCATGAAATATCTACAGTAAAATTTTGCATATTTGCAAAACTAAAAATATTGCTATAGTATTATAATAATTTTAATATATATGATAATAGTTATATATGTATATAATAATTAGAATTATATATATCTACATATCTAAGAATTATATATATAGATTTCTCTCTATATAGCTATACACACACACATACGCACACACACATTCACATACACAGGGGGGAGGGAGACAGCGTTGACTAGAAGGACTTATGCAAAATGGTTATTTTGAGTAATGCGATGATGGGATTTGTGGGTGATATTTTCCTTTCTTTTTGGACTTTTTCTGCACATTATGCAGAAAAGATTTAAAGAGAAAATAATGTTAAGAAGAGAAAAATGTAATGAATTACATTCTTGTGGGTAACCTAGTTCTTCACTTCTTACTGCTTCTGCAGGATAAAATAGCAACAAAATGCAGCAATGGAATTGAAAAAATGGACATGAAGCTTTCAAAAATCGAAGATTTTAATCATTGTTTTGTCTAAGTGAATGTTAAGCAGTTCCTACGGAAACACAGAAAACAGGGTCATTTGTTTCTTATGACCTGGCTCATTATAATAAAATCTATTGTCTTATAGATAGTACTTGTCCTTGGATATTTTTAGGTCAGGGGGAAAGCATCCGATTTTTGTAAAAAAAGGAATGAAGCCACAAAATTTAGATTACTTAGGAATAACTGTGTTGTAAAATACACATGGTGGACATGAAACAGTTAAATACCAGGCCAGACATTTCCTTTGATGTTATATTTGCTGTGGAGATATTTTCCCTAATAGCCAGGAATTACCCAGAGAAAAGAGTAATGAGTGAACCTGTTCCAGGAAGCCTTCAGTACAGGGGAAATTCTTTTTTTCTTGACTAAAACCATGAAGTTCTGACTGAAAATCTTCACCCCACACAAGAGCAGTAGACATTTTAGTTATCTAGTACATTCACAGAAGGCATCCCAGAGCCTTATAAGAGAGTTAGCAGAGCAGAGAAGTATTACATGGATGTGTGCACTTGAAATTAAGAATAAAAATTAGCAAGAAGAGAGCACTAGAAATGCAATCACCAAATTCTGTGAAATGAAGACAGGAGACTTGCATATTTTAAGGAGAGAACTTTGTGCAAATGCAAACAGAGAGACTGAGAATGTATCAGCATTGATACAATCCTGTCTGGCAGGACCTGGGTAGGATGCTGACGCAGATGCCTTGGGTCAAAGGCAGTGCCATAAAAGAATAGAATCAAGGTCAAGAGTGTGACAGAGGCACTGGCAGACATGAAGATCACAACTTCAATTGCTCATAATGCCTTAAATACAATTTAGCTCTTAATAAAAATTATAAGAATGACTTATTTAGCATATATTACATGGCAAGAATTGTGCTAGGTGTTTCTTACATTTATCAGTCCTTTTCAATTTTACATTTGTCAGCAGAATCATTTTATTTGAAGTCAACTCCTTAAGATGTAGGTGAGAGTGCCTGGAACCCACATTCCCCTGTTTGTAAGAAGTATACTGCCCTCCTCAGAGTTCAGTTAATTCCCATTAGAGTTACATCTGTTTAATTACTTCAGGCTCCAACCTCCTACCTTCTGTTGAAGGATGTATACAATCCTGAGGTAAAATCATTATCTACTACCCTTATACTGGAATTAAATGCATACATCCACTGCAACAGTCTCTGTCCTGGGTCCTCACAGGGTTAGCCAGGTAGCAAGGGCTCATAGACTCACTCCCTGAACAGGGGCAGCCCTGCCTAATTGAGCCTCTCAAAGTCTGTGCCTTTCCAATGCCCCCATCCACACACCATTTCTCCTCCAGTTAACCATTACTGAATCCTTCTTCAAACCCTCACTGGACAAGGATTTGAACAGCCTCCTTTGAATGTAGTCAGATTTGTATATATTTCCTAAAATTACTGCTGCAGAATTTGTATACTCCGGGCTACTGAGTGACGATCTGGTTGAAAAGAAGAGTTCCAGTCAGAGACACTGTATTTGCATAGCTCTTTATAGACAGCTGAGAAAATATTAAATCTCCAAAAACAAAATTACAAGGAAAATGTGGGGAGAAGGGAAGATTAAAGGTGATGAATATTATAGGAGGAAAAAAAAGAAATGGATAAAACATGCTATTGCGGGACCTCATTATGTACAGGACTGAAGAGGGAGATCTGATCTACACAGAGGATATCAGTATTGTCACTTCTGTTCTAGATTTTTAACTTCTATTATTGTAGCTAAGATTAACTCTTATGGAAGTTGTGATCAATTAAAGTTATCATTTTAAAGTCTATCTCTTCTGTCAAGTTTGTTTGTGGAGCCAGGGGCATGGTGGACTATTTTCCTTTATTATTTCCTTTGAGTTGGCCACTCCTCCTAAGCTGTCAAGATCTTTCTGGATTCTGACGCATTAGCTATCCCTAAAGCATTAGCAGTCTCTTCCAGTCTCATACCATTTGTAAATTTGCACTGCAGGCAGAATCATTTGCTTGGAAAAAAACACATGCACATGTGCAGTGAAAGCTGAATAAATGTGGTTAGTTTACACTTCTAGATTCCATTCAGCTTTCTTGGATCCCTAATAAAGCAACAGTTGTCTTAATGACTCAATCGCTTCATGCTATTTGGACAAAATATATGGACTTTAATACAAAAGGCACTAGAGGTTAAGCATTCAAGTCTTGAAATTAAAGCATAGGCCTGTAAAACTTGTTACTGAAACAATCATGGTCTCTAACACCATGGGAAATAAAAATAGCCTCTAGCTTGAGAAAAGGAAAGAGGAAGGTGAAAGGTCACAAGTGTGAGAAATATTATTATAAGTGATGCTTTCTTATTCAAACTGAACTCACACAAAATGTCACACAGTACAGTGAGCAGTACAGGAGGAAGAACTTTTCTCTCTCTCTCTTTGAAAAGGTATCTACCAGATTTGTGTGCCAGGGATAACCTTATTCATGTTCTCAGAGAATGGCCATGAGTTAGCATTACCTACCTCCTGGTAAAACAGCCTCCTCTGTGGTATAAATATCCTTGCACATGGAGATAAATATATCAAGAAAGTTAGGGGATGTGTTAGCAGACACTTCAAAGTTATAAGTTCTGAGGAAAAAATAAAATCCTAGAGTTTCAGGGTTATGGTGAATTCTATACCTAGGCTTGGTCTGCTCATTCAATACAAAACAAGAGCTGGAATCTCCAAAACATGGGTTAGTCCTATCTTCAGGGCATTTAACTGACAGCCAAGGGACCTAGACTTTACTGCTATCACTAACTAGTTCTGTTCCCTTGAGAAAGTTAGAGTTCTATACAATGACATGTTGGATGATATGAAAGACTTCCAAACTTTTACAAACAGTTGAAATTTTAAAAAATGCAAATGGAATCTTATGAAGTCTCAGTTAATAAATGAGATTAAAAACATATAAACAGGTACTCTGAGTAAAGCAATGTGGTAGCCCAGATACCTGCCAGTTTAGCCCCAGAAGCTCCTCCGAGAGACTCCTAAAACTTTTATAAGCATAATTTGAAAACCATTAACAAGGCCCCTTCCTGTTTTATATTAATAGAATTCCATTCTGGCTTATGAGAGAAGCAATTTAAGCTACTGTTCAGCTCTTACATTCTATGGATATATGAAATAAAGCCTTGGAGACTATAACAGATTATCAGTATTAGTTATAATCATAATGACTACCATTTGTTGAGGTACATTGCCACTTGACTTTACTGATGAGAAAGCTGATGATCACAAAGGTCAAGTGGCAAAGCCAGACTTTTGAACTTAATCTGACAGGACAATAGATAAATACACTAGAGTATGATATGTGGGCAAAAATAGCTGTAGCTACCAAATATAGTAGGATCATAAAAGAGAATATGGTACGTTCTATCTTAGAAAGTAAGATAGATAGCCCTTTGATCTGAATCTGGAAGGATCAATACTAGTTTACCAGGAAACAAATTTGGTAAAGGAATTAAGGGCCATGGGCACAATTTGTGCAATGGCAAGGAGGTACAAAACATCATGCAGCAGGGGAGACTGACTGGAGACAAAGCTTCAAACATAGGCAAGCAGGAGTTTGATTGTAGAAATATCTGTGTCCCACACTGAGGAATTTAGAATTTTTTCCTATCAGGCTGACACCATTGTTTCAAACAGCAGCGTGAGATAATATCTCTTCCAGGAACATTGAAACTTTCTTCCTTTCTTATTCTTTAGGGCTCATCTTAAATATCATTGACTCTGAAAGGTAATTTCTTACCCTTTATCCATGAGGACTTAGTTTCTCTCTTCCCTCATTCGGGCCTAAGTTCTACAAGAGGTGGGGCCTTGTCAATTTGCTTCACTGCTGTATCTTCAGCACCTGGGAGAGTGCCTAACAAAAAGTAAGTGCTCAATAAATATTTGTTGCATGAATAAGAAAATGAAAGTCTGACTGCAAAGCTTGGACTCACAACCACCACTGAAAGACCATTTTGGCTGTGTCTGCTTTGTTAGTGACCCCATCTTGAAATGAATTGGGGATATTGTGTTGGAAATGGCAAAAAGCACTCAACAAATCATGCAGAGGTGGGGAACCTGTGGCCTTAAGGCAACATGTGCCCTTCTAGGTTCTTAAATGTGGTCTTTTGACAAATACAAATTTTACAGAACACATACTTTTTTTAAAAGGGGTATATCAGAAAAAGATGAAGTTTTACTTGCTTCCTTTGGTGCTTAAAAAAGAACAGTCTTGAAATCAGAAGGCCACAGGTTCCCCACCTCCGATGGGGAGACCTTGGTTTCAGGGATAATTTGCCTTATTACCTTGAACTTACAAAATTTATGATTTGAAGGACTTTATTTTATGCATTAAAGTCACAATCACATCCTTCTAAATATAAAACGCATTCCATCTTTCCAACCAAAATAAAGTGCAATGAACATAACTGGCTGGAAGGAGGCTTCTTTTTATCTCTGGCAAGTTACTTTGCCTGTTTCCTAAATTATAAAAGAGAAATCATAATAGTTCTTCTCTCATAGAGTTATAATGAGGATCAAACCTAATAATACACATGATGTACTTAGCACAGCACTTGGCACATAGAAAATAGTCAAGATTAGCTTTCGCAATCATTATTATTATTGGTAGCATTATTAACACATGGTGAAGGCACTCATGAGAAATGGCAATGCACCTTCATGAAAGGAGCTAAATTTCACTTTCATAAGCCCAGCTCTCCTTGTATGGCAGGTTCTAAACCCTGGCCACAAAGGCCACAGATTTGGTATCTGTACTTCCCAGAAAATACCTCCAAGTCTCTCTTCATCTATTTCTCTGACTAATAAACCATTCATCACTAATTACTTATAATAATTTTCTGTTACACAGTTTTATTTTTGCTTATTATGTTCACAGTTGTCCTGCCTAGCAAGGATAGAAATCTATCTCATCATTATATCCAAATCTCCTGATCACAATGCCTTTGCCTTCCATTTAATTTCCTCCAAAGGGGTCTTTTGGCAGGGCAGGATGTTCCTTCCTCCTCACCCCTTCTTTTCTTTATCCCATACACCTTGTAAGAAAAGAGGAGCTATGAGCAGATAAAAGCAACAGGAATTTTGTTAGCATATAAACCAAACTATTAATAGTTAAACTATGAGATATGGTTATGCTATAAAAGATGGTCAAATATTCGTCTTGTGGAGAGATCACTCTGAAAAATGCACTTATTCATTTGAAAATTATTTATTTAGCATATTCTATGTTCAAGGTTCTTGAGATTTGGTTGTGAACAAAACAGACTGAATCCTTCCCCTTTATGAAGCATATATTCTAGTAGTGGAGACAGACTACATATATATATACATAATGATCAGTGTGGAGAAAAATAAGACAAAGTAAGAGGACAGAAAGTGTTGGGGGTACTTTTTGAGGAATTTGGTCAGGGTAGGCTTTCTAAGGAGGTTATATTTGACAATTGGAAGTTCTTACAGAACTTCAAAAATTTGGTGCTTCACCCGTGTGGATGAAGTCAAGACCCTGGGGGAAAGGCAAGGTTTATAAAAAGACCAGAGAATCATGGGGAAGGGAAAAAGGGAGAAAAGACCCGATTGCTGATTCAAGATTGATTCTACATGGAAAATGGAAGTGAATGTTTTCATCTTGCTGGACATTATGAAAAACTTGCTTAATAGTGAAATTTCTATGGTAGCATCCTAGACTTCCAGACCTGTATAGTAAGGTACATTAGTCTTGGAGTTAGATTGAAGGAACACTGTGGAAAATGGAAAGTGGACTGTCCCACCCATTTTCTTCCAGGTTTCAGTGAAGCAGGCCTCAGCTTACTGAGCAAATGAGAAATTCCAGGCGATCACTGTCAGGCAGCCACCTCAGAAAGGCATAAAAAGTAGAAGGAACATTTACAAGGAAAGAAAAAGAATCAATCCAAGAAAAAAAAGAAATAAAACCTTCTGATTGCTTCTGTAGGCCAGAGAATGCTGCCTCTCTGAAGATGAAGGAAGCAAGGGAGGCAGTCTCAAACATTTGGGTTACAGCACTATTCTGCTGTTTACTAATAAAATTTATTATCCCAAAGATGTTTAAGTACTTCATAGTTTAAAAAGTATGTAATTGTTTAAATAAATGTTCATATACATTATTTTATTTGATCTTCTGTGAGAGATATAAACATATATTTTACTAAAAAGGACATAGAGACAGCAAATAAGCACATGAAAAGATATTCAACATCATTAGGGAAACAAAATTAAAACCACAATGAGATATCGCTTTACACCTTCAGAATGGCTAAAAAAAAAAGGAGTTACAATACCAAATTCTGGTAATGATGTGGAAAAAAAACCCAAAAAACAGAACACTTATACATGGCTGATGGGGGAGGTTAAATAGTATCACCACTCTGGAAAAGGGTTTAGCAGTCTCTTACAAAACTAAAGATATGTTTACCACATGACCCAGAAATTACACTCTTGGTCACTTACTCCAAGAAATAAAAACTCATGTCTACATAAAAATGCCTACACAAATGTTTTTAAAAGATTTATTTGCAACATCCCCAAACTGGAAACAAAACTCAAATATCCTTTGGCAGGAGAACGATTAAACAAAATGTGCACATCCATATTATGGAATACTACTGAGCCATAAAAAGGAACAGAATATTGATACACTCAACAACTTTGATGGGTCTCAAAGATACGCTGAGTGCAAAGAGCCAATCTCAAAAGGTCACATAATATATGTCCATTCACACATTATTCTTGAAATGACAAAAATATAGAGATAGAGAAGACATTTAGTGGTGCCAGGAGTTAGTGATGGGATGAAAGAGTGTGGATGTTAATATAAATCATTAACACAAGGGAAATATATGTACTGATGGAATGGTTCTGTATCTTGATTGTGGTGATAGTTACATGAATCTACACATGATAAAATTGTGTAAAACTACACACACACATACACACATGAATGCATATAAAACTGGTGAAATCTGAATAAGCTCTTTTGACTATACCAATGTCAATATCTTGGGTTTGATATTGTATTATGTTTATTGTATGATGTTAGCATTAGGAGAGGTGGGATGTAAGGCAAGTTAACTTGAATGTACTATTTTTGCAATTTCCTAAGAAACTATAACCATTTCAAAATTATAATTTAAAAAATAACTCAATGGTACATGTCACCAATGTACACTAAAAAACATAAGTAAATGAGACTTTTGTGTAATTCTAAACAGAATTCCTTCCAAGATGAAATATTCCAGAGAAAAACAATATACAACAGCATGGCACTGTGGGAAGAAGAACTCAACCAAAAAGTAGAATGCTTTGAACCATTACTTAACCTTGGTAGTTTCCATAATTTTGCCTTCTCTGTAGTTAAGCTTCTTTCCTTCTTCCAATTATAGACCCTCCCTCCCATGACCACACAGGTGCCTATTTGACCTAGGCCAGGCAAATCACAGTGCTGAATCTCTTTTAGATGCAGGTTTTGAACCAAGAAATGTCACATAATCCAAGCCAGGCCATTCACAATCTGCTTTCCAGAGTTGATATTGAACAGGACATGGAGGGGCTTGCTTTTCCCCACTGGATTTCAAAAAGCAAGGATATGACCCCCATATCTGCCAGTGACCATTTCCCCAGCCAGGTGGAATAATCTGAGAGAAAAAGGCAAACATGCAGAATAAAGCTGTAATAAGAGCTGGAAGGAGCAAGAAGGAAATCAAGGGGCAAAAAGAGTCTAATTGCCACATGAACCCCTAGATCCACCAGATCCCGAGGCATGCAGCTTTTCCCTTCCTTCCCAGACACCTAAGCCAATAAATTCTTCTACATCATTTCAGAGTACGTGTTAGACTAAAGATTTTCTGAACAGTGTGATCTCTTGGAGTCTCAATTTCCTCATCTATGAAATGAGAATAATAATGTCTGACATATTTGCCTCAAAATTTTTCAGTAATAATCAAAGGAGACAGCACAAATGAATGATCTCTACAGCACTATACAAATGTAAGGGACTAGTAATTGTTACTATAAACAAAAGAAAATATTTTAAAAATCCAGCTCATTTCTTGGGGATTTTTATAGGAATTGTATTCCTGCAATTTCAAAAGCAATACTGAGAGTAAGAAACAAACATTAAATGCCACCATAAATAGAAAAGAAACAGATTATTATGATTCATGTTCAATGAGTCATTAATGACTCAGAAAAACAACCAGAAAACAACATTCAAATATACATAAAAATCTTCTCTAAAATTTAAAAATTAAATAAAGGTTTAGAAATTTGTGTGGAGAAAAAGGTCCTGTGCAGAATTTTTTAAATTTAGCTAAACTCCCATTTTGATCAGAAACATCTTATTTACATTATTATCTGATGCCACTTTTATACAGTATATATACATTATGACTAGATGAATTCTCTAAGTCTTAAGTGAACTAAAATCTTCAACAAGTTGCTTGTTTCTTTGTTTTCATCTTATATAGGTCAAATTTCAACTGAGTTCAAGATAACTCCATTTTCCTAAATTACAAAAAGTCCAACCAGACTCCAGACTCCTGTATTGATGTTAATCAAATTTCATTTAAAGCTAGACATCTACCTGTAATTGATAAGCCCATAAGACAGCTAGAACCGGGCGGCTTTGCCCAGCAGTGGCACACTAAAAGCATGTGCAAGAAGTGGCAGGTGGATAAATCTACCCTTAGCACTCAAGAGTTGAATTGGATCCCAGGAGCTAAATGCAGCATAGACAAGTAGGTGGTTATTCCTACGAACCCCACCTAGTTTATGCAAGGGAATATTTGTAGTGGATTAGTGAGAAATCAAGAGCACCAAAGCCAAGAAAGGAAAAGAAAGAAAGCAATGGGTATCAGCCACCCTGCAAGTCTCTGAAGTGTCTGGAATCACAAACCTTTAGCATACACAGTGAGGCTAAGTAGTACTTGATGGGTGAGGGGGAAAGGAACCAATGAAACGTGTGGTTTCTTTATAATGAGAGCTCTTGGTAGATTTACTCCTAGCAAGTGATTTATTCCCTTTCCAGTAATTGCCACTCTGTAACAAGTAAAGTCTTGGTTATCTAGCTATGCTTTTGACACTTCTTAGAATGAGAAGGAATGGGTATACATTTCCTCTACCATCAAGCAGTCACACTGAGCCAAGGCAATTCCCATCTTGCATTGGAGAGCCAAAATGCAGACAACTATTCTCATTCCCTCACAAAGCAGTATGGAATGGTGGTTAAACACACAAACTTACAGTGCAGTGTAGACTACCTTGGTTTCAATTCCACTTCTATCATCTAATGGCTATGCAATCAATCGACATGCGATTTCCCTTCTGTGTCCGCTTCCTTACCATGGGTTGCCAGAGACTCTTTCCTGCTCTTTCTTCCATTTCAGAGTTGCAATCACATACTTGGTTCTGTGGGTTTCTATTCTCTAAAACAGGATAAAATCAGAACAGACTCCTCCCTGTTAAATAGTTTCTTACTATCCCTGCACATAAATCCATGTGTTTTTTGTTTTCGAGGTATACTTTTACTGTACCCTCTGGAATAACAGAAGAGTGAATCAATGCATAAGAATCATCCAAAAAAGGGAGTAACAAATGAAAGGCAGTGGAAACACTCTCTGGCACCAGACATCTCAGGGAATTAGGATTATAGGATAGAATTAAAATGATACAAACTTTGAAAATATAGAACTATTTTTTGATGTGCAGTTGAATTCAGTTTGCTAAGATTTTATTGAGAATTTTTACATCCATATTCATAAGGGACACTGGTCTATAGTTTTCTTTTTTTGTTATGTCCTTTCCTGGCTTTGGTCTCAAGGTGATATTGGCTTTGCAGAATGAGTTGGGGAGGATTCCATCCTTCTCAATGTTATGGAATAATTTCTGCAGTATAGGTACCAGTTCTTCTTTGTAGGTTTGGTAAAATTCGGGTGTGAACCTGTCTGTTCTGGGACTTTATTTATTGGAATATTTTTTATTGCTGCTTCAATTTTGGTGCCTGACATTGGAATGTTCAGGAATTCTATTTCTTCCTGATTGAGCCTAGGGAGGTTGTGTGTTTCTAAGAATTTGTCCATTTCCTCCACATTTTCAAGTTTTGGAGCATAGAGATTTTTATAGTATTCAAAGATGATGTTCTTTAAAAAATAAATTAAAAAACACAAACTTTTAAAATGTAAAAATTCTAAAAACTTTTGACAGTGTAATAATAAAGTCTTTATGGACCAGCTTAGAGACCACCTACCACAAATGTAGTTTAAAAAATAAGAATTCCAATTCTTCATTGTTTTTTGTAACATTTTTCTTAAGATAGATACTGCAGGATCTAATATTTCTTTTGGGGAAGAAATATTTATTTGAAGTTTCAAGATTACTTCATTTACACTGCTGAATCAAGTAGAATTGAATTCAATTCCTATTATTAAAAACAGCCATTAGTGTACGATCCCAATTTGTAAAATTATATCCATCTAGCTATATAAATGTATAGATTAATATATGTTATTATATTAATGTGTGACAAAATGAACCAGAAAATTTTTTTTATCAATAATGTAAGGCCAAGGACACCTGCAGAAAATGCTTAATAAAGAGAAATCTTTACCAACAAAGACATTTTGCCCCAAAACTTTCAGTCACCAAAGCTTCAAAAGAAAGCCCTTTCTCGCTACCCTTGTTTTACAGATTAAGATCCTGCTATACAGTACAACTCATTTCCCTCCTTTGCCAAAATAAAGAGGAATTAAGTGGTAACCAGTCATTTCCAACAAAACATTCAAATCAAGGATTCAGCATCTTAGAAAGGAATGAGCACTGGACTATGAATGGGAAATATCTGAATTCTAGTTATATTTCTACTAGTAAATTGCTATGAGAATGTCTAGATCCCTCTCTACCGAGTGAGTGTCTTGGACAAAGACAACCAAAAAACACCAGATGTTCAAGATCATCCAGAAAAAGAAAATGGCACTATGATCAAGAGATTTGGAAAATGCTGTATAGTATATTTCTCTTTTGAAGTTTGCCAATGGGCATTATTATATTAAGGGTGCAAGCACTTCTAAAGTAAACAAGTATGTTTAAAACTATTTAATCTAAAGTTGTTAAGTTTATAAGGTTTTATGTCATATCCACTGTCTTTAATATCACTATAAGAATATGAAGAAAGCATTGTTACCTTATAGATCAGAAAATTTTTATTATTAACAAGATCACTTTAACAAAATCAGAACAATCGTTATATCCAATTCAGATTGTGTTTCCCTTTTAGAAAAGTTGTGACTCACATTTGAGTTCTAACTCTACCAACATAAACATGCAATAACCATACTTCAAAATATGTAACTGGAGAATAGAACATGGCTATTTATTAATATCAAAGTAACCACATTCTGCAAAACAAGGCAATAACTGACTCTCTCACATGAAGCCATGGTAAGAAATCAAATCATTCTTTGCCTAAGTGCTTTATTTTCCATTCCCCCACTAAATACTTCCATTGCTCATAAAGTCATTTCCAGAAACAATTATATTTTAAATCACTTAATTTTCAACTGAATGTATTATTCAAAAAGTGATAACAGTTTCATCTGTTGCTTCATGAATTCTGTTATTTTTTATGTTGCAAATAAAGGTGAAAGAATTAAAGTTTGAAATTTCCCATAGACTTAATAAGGATAACTTATCAAATAATTACAAAATGCAATCACAAAGGAAGTCTTATTATGCTGTGAGCAAAAAGTAAAATATCTGCATTATTTTAATGGGGAGGAAACATTTTTGTTTTAACCTTCAATAATTACAGAGAAACAAGTAATAATAATAACGCCAATAGCAACAGTAACCGTAACTGAATACTTACTATGTGTTAGGCATACCTGAGTGCTTTATGTATTTCATTTCATCTTCCCAACAACCCATAATTTATATACTATTATTAGTCATATTTACCAGTGAAGGAAAGAAACAACTAATGTTCAGAGAAGCAGAATGACTTACCCTAGGTCACATAGCTAGCACGTGTGGAGCCAGAATGAGAACACACATTGTTTGCTTAACTTCTACAATATGCTATTTACAGTCTATCTGCTTTTCTGGGTGTACCTTATTTAAAACATAACTCAAATGTTTAAGAAAAGAAGATAGACATAAGACGAGGCAATTTAATAGCACCTTAGTAAAAAAAATATTTTTAGAAAATCCCAAATGGCCTGAGTATTTGTGTTTGCATGGACACCACCTCAATACACAGTGATGCATTCTGATGCTAGATTACTTCATACCATCTTTTTTTTTTTAATTTTTTTTTTTTTGAGACAGAGTCTCACTGTGTTGCCTGGGCTAGAGTGCTGTGGCGTCATGCTAGCTCACTGCAACCTCAAACTCCTGGGCTCAAGCGATCCTCCTGTCTCAGCCTCCTGAGTAGTTGGGACTACAGGCATGTGCCACCATGCCCAGCTAAGTTTTTCTATATATTTTTAGCTGTCCAATTAATTTATTTTTTTTTTAGTAGAGACGGGGTCTTGCTCTTGCTCAGGCTGGTCTCGAACTCCTGAGCTCAAACAATCCGCCCACCTCGGCCTCCTAGAGAGCTAGGATTACAGGCGTGAGCCACCACACCCGACCATTTCATACCATCTTAAACTGAAACCTCAAAGGGTCTTTGGCAGCTACCTGTCTCACCTTCCATCAGATATTTTCAACAGCCTTCTTAAATGCCTGCTGCTAATGACATGAAATTCATTACTTAACAAGGAAGAACATTCTAGTTTTGGACATCTTTAGATGTATTAGATGATAATATTATTTTGAGCCAAATTGTCCTTCTTTTAAATTGTACCTATTGATTTCACCAACTGGTATAAGCAAATGCTTGGTCCCTCTATATGATCACTCTTCTGATAAGATGCCCCCATCTAAAAGTCATCTCTTCTCCAGTTTGCATTTATGTTGTTTCAACTTTTCCTAGCTGAAAGCAGAGCCTTCCCCATCCAGTTTACTCTCCTTTGGAGGCATCCTAATTTGACATTGATTCCTTTCAATTTAAATACAATATTCCTGACATGTTCAAATCAACACATTGGTTGACTTATTTATTCTGTGATCTGCACATTGTAGTTCTGGTAGTGCTAAGTCCAGATCCCCTTTTTAACAGTCACATCAAACTGTTGACTTACAAAAAATACAATTCTCTTTTATGTAAATCGCTTCTAATCCAGCTTTCCTCTACCTTATGATATCTTTAAAATTAAGGATTAATAAGTTTCCTCTTGCTGATTTCAGCCCAGCATTCCCATTTGGGTCATATTGAAGAATTTTGACTTCTTTATTTGTTTACTAGATTGAATCCTCTAAACTTCTTTCAACTCATTCCATAGAATTACTAGACTAGTGTTACCTTTGAATTCTTACATCATGCTAAATCCAACACTGAAAAATACTTCCTAAATCTGGCATTTGCCTTCTAGGAGAAAAATATGGATATACATGCCTTTTGTAAGGAAAATATGTTTAATATTTCACTTAACTACCTGTGCAATTTATTTTTTTCTTTTCCCTTTTCAGCAATTCTAAGATTCCTAAAACCATATTCTCTACAAAAATGTACTTTTAATTCACCATTACATCTTAGTCTGGGGCACACCAGTTTAATCTTTAAGAAGATATAAAGTGTTCTAACTTCTCAGATTCACTAGTAGCAAGAAAATTAGTGTAAAATCAAACCATAATAGAAGTACTTAAAAGAGGCCTATAAATTCGTCTTTGTGGCTTACCTGGTCATGATAAATTTTCAGTACCTTTCTTTTACTTTTCGGCTTCTAACTTTCAATTTCCCTTTCAATCTTACAGAAAGGACATACACCCTTATACCTGCACACTATGCTGGGGACCTCTGGAACCACAATGTTTCAGACACTGCATTACGTGTTGGAGAGCAAACCAGAAAGCACATACTCTCTGCCTCCAACAAGCACATAAGCTACTAGGAGACAAGGACAATTCATCAAACATGAAATGAGGGAAAGAAGAGAATCTTCAAAGGCTTTAAAGGATTTTAGAGAATGTTTATGTTTGGGCACTAATGTGGCTAGAGACTAGAGTACATATGAAGAGAGCAACAGCAGAAAAATCAGGAAAGAGAGAAAGGCTTGGTTGAAGGACTTAAGGCCAACTTATGAAATATTAACTTGATCCTTTAAGCTAGGGGGTAGGGGAAGGAGTATCAAAGTTTTTAAATCAGAGGATATTATGATCAGACCTATTTTGGATAGATTCTCAGGTTGTCATGTGAAGAAAAATAGAAAGAAAAATATGGTGGCATAGAAACCTGGGAGTAGGCTACAGTAGTAGTACAAACGGTGGATGATAAAGGCTTGAATTAGGGAAATGGCAGCAGGAATTAAGAAGAAGTATGTTTATGCTGAGAGAGATGACTATCAGATTTCTAGTGTAGGTGACTGAGTTGATACAGTAAGAAGAGCAGGTATAAAGGGCAAAATGGTGGAAACAATGAGTGCATTTCATCTATGGATGTGTTGAATTTGAGATGGCTGTGACACATCAAGGTAGAAATATCCAGTTAAGAGTTGAAAGTAGGTTCCAGACCTAAGGAAAGAAATCATATATGAAAATTAGGACAACTGGTAAATTTGAGAACAGGAGGATCCAAAATGAATTTGCTACTGAGAGTGGAACAAAATGTGAGGGCAAATTAGGTTCTTTGTGAAGCCGACTCTGAGTGGGAAATTAAGATGCAGGAAGTTTGTTGGGGAGGTGTGGCTCTCAAGATCAACACCTGTGAAAGGGAGGGGAAGGAACCAGCGCTAAGGAGAGGGAGAGACTGATATGTGATGCAGTCCTAATGAAGGCTCATCTCACTTCCCACAGGAGGTGTCGGACCTGAGATAGCCTTGAAAAGAGGTCCCAAAGTGACGGTTGGGGCAGGAGGAGGAGTTTTATACCTCTGAGTTCATCAATCAGTAGATGGATGCTTCCTCTAAAAGTGTGACCTTGACAAGGTAGTTTTCTTCAGCTGAGACAGTCTGTAAAGATTGCTGATAGCTGAGATTCATTGTCTACAGCATTTTAAGCAAAACAAGAAATAAGTTCTTCATGTCTTCAGAGAGATATGGCAATGCATTGCAGTATTCACTGCATGCACCCAAAGTGATCAAGATGAAATTTAACGTGGGTTAATATCAAGTACCATACATGATAACTCAAATATAATTGTACAAACACAGAAAAGATATGACTTAATGCTTGTGAAAAAGACTATGGGACTTTAGTAGACCATAAGAGCAATATGAGTATTGGTGTTACTCTACTTTAGAAAAGAAAAAAAATCTAAAGTAATCTTAGGATCTATCAATGAAGTTATAGGATCCATAACTCAGGAAGTGAGCATCCTGCTCAAGTCCAATACTGACCAAATCTCACCTGGAGTATCAGCTTCAGTTTGGGGCACCACTTCAACTGGACCACTGACAAACTTGCATATGTCCAGATCAAGATGACCAGGACAGCATGGTGAGGAGACTTTAAAGTCTGGAAAAATTGATTGGGAATTAATCCAGAAAACTCTATGTAAAAAAGGGTTGGAGGACTGCTATATGGAAATAGAATTACATGTGTTCTCTCAGAGGTAGAAATCATGGCTAAAAACAGATTGTGTCCCATTATAAGGAGGCACTTTCTAAAATGTAAGTCACCCACAATAGTGGAATGGGCAGCTCCAGGAAGTAGAGAGAAGCTCCCATCACTGAAACTCCTGGAAGGGTCTGCATAGCCAACTATGGAGAAAGAAGTGAGGAGGTAAGGTGGCGAGGAGAAAAGCAGTATGTGACTGAAGATTGTACTAGATGTTTCCACGATCCACTGCAGGCCTCTGATTTGCTGATCCATCTCATCTGCTGAGAGATTTTTTTTTAACATAATAATTTAGATATTTGTAGTCTGAACTTGGTAAATTACAAATACCTCTCTACCTCCTCCCCTCTGTTTACACTTCTTCCCCAAGTCTGCTCTCGGTGACATGAGAATTGCTTGTTCACATCAAATGAGTTACTTAGTAGGAGGAAATTAAATGTGTTTAATCAAATATATGTAAATGTCATTCTGAATAAAAGTTGTATATCTTCAGAAATAGCACATGTCACAACACTCTATGCATTAGAACAAATTTGTTGAACAAGAAATAAAGGAAATGGATTAATAAAACCCAGAAGCACTAGCGATGAAGGAGGCTGGCTATGCCGAAGCTCCCTGGCTGCATCAACTATGTGTATGCAAAGACTGTGAGAAACTGAACATTGCACCAAAAGAGCCACTCACTCTGGAACTCGATCTTCAAATCCTTCTATCCAATACAACAAGCCCTAGCCACATGTGGCTATTTAAACTAAAATTAATTAAAAATAAAATAAAATTTAAAAATGTAGTCTCTCAATCACACTAGCTACATTTCAAGTATTCAGTAGTTACATGCAGCTAGTGGCTATCATATTGCAAAACATAGAATATTTATATGCATCATCTCAGAAATTTATGTTGGATACCACCACCCCAACCCTTTCCTCTGGGGATAATATAATTACACAAATACTACAAATGATGGTTTTTCTCTTCTTTTGTTTTCCTTCTTTTTTTGGAAAAGGGGGATTTGGAGGAGAAAGTTATCATGGTTCAGAAACAAACTGAATATATTTACAGTAACAGCCTTACGGACTAACTTCTCTGATAAAGTGGCCCCCTCCTTCAGATGTCATCTAGGGATGACTCCCAATTATTCACACTGACCCAAGAAACGAACATATTGAGTGTGTAGCAGAATGCTCAATCCAAGAGGAAACTGTCAATATGAGCCACTTATGGATAAATTGACTAGAAATCAACCCAGAAAACTGTGTAAAAAGAATTTGGACAACTGTTATCTGGAAATAGAATCGCGTGTGTTATCCCAGAGGCAGAAACCATGAGTTAATTGCAACTGATTTTCAGATATGTTTCAAATAAAATAAATAGTATCAGAAAGGTCTTGGAAATATTCTTTAGTAGCAGCAGATTTCTTCCTTCCCCAGCTGTTCACTCTTACTTTGAATTTCTAGAGGAAAAATAGCTTTAGCAAGAAGGAGATGAAAACAAAGCATAACATTGCATATTTTCCTTATATAGTATCTAGAAGCTAAAGGCATTTTTGGTATTTTGCTAAAATATAAATGCACATAAACGTATATTACAACCTATGGGTATTATGAGAAAAACACAGTTTAAGAATAAAAACCACATTGATTAAGGGGAAAGAATAACTGGGGAGAGATTTATGTACAGTCATGCATAATGTCAAAATTTCCAAAGTCTAGACCCAGGACAAAACAGACTGATTTGGCAGTGATTGATAGTGGCTAAAAACAAAACTGACTCCATTCTGTCTCTAAGGTAATATGCTAACACTTAAGTGTCCAGGCCTGAAGGTAGCAGGGAGTTTGAAACAAGAGAGCCTTCCCTAGAACTGAAAGTTAATTTAAAGGATCCAAACCCAATATAGAAAGACAAAGGTCTAAAATGTTTGAACATGACAACACAAGGTTTCCAGTAAGCCAGATGAGTGTAGCAAGCCCAAGGTGTGGTAAGACAATAGGCAGAGACAGATATGAGTGATGCACAACGAAGCCAGAGGCTGGGTCCTATATCTGATGAGTTAAGGAATGTTCTGTCATAATTCTGGCTCTAGCCAGTCCTATGGTTTGCATTCAGGTGGAGAGTGGGGACAAAGTGGAGCATTCATGAAACACTCTATGCTCAGACATCCCACAGTGCAAGGCCAATATTTTATAGAGACCTGTCTACACACAGAAGTTTACTAGAGAGAAAGCCAGTGTGAGGAAGGTGAGATCCATTCCTCAGGAAAGGGATTGCCCAAAACCAGATTAGCCCTACGTAGGACCAAGCTATGAAAGATGGGGTGCTTGATTTGGGGATTTCCTCAGCCCAAATCTGCTTAGCAGAAAAGGAAAATATAGGGAGGTAAGAGGGAGATCTGATGGGATCCCTAATCCTAGTTTTGGGAGACCACCTTTATCCAAGACCACATAGATGGACAAGATGAGAAAGTGAAAGCCAATGAGATGTATAATCTCCTTTCTTGTCAGGACTTATCGGAAACTCTGATGGGTCTAACGGTACTAGGGAGGCCAGAGAAAATATGTATATGTGTGTGTCTGTCTGTCTGTGTGTGCATGTGTGTGTTTTGTTGATGGTGGTGAGGGAGCAGATGAATACAAAGGGAACAAGGCCAGGTTGACACTCCACAACTGCAATAAAAGTATCCTAATATTATAAAACACCCTCTTTGTTTTGCTCATTCTGCTGTGCATGGCTCAAGTTATGCGCCTTGCCTTCTATCTCCTTTTCCTCAATACTCAGAAAATTCTGATTAATAGAAAGTTTCATCAATATTCCTATTAGATATTTCCTGGACATAACACGGTGAAGACTCAGCAAAAGGAGCCAGACTAGCGTTCCAATGACCCTCCCTGAGCCCCACTTTTATTATGGATTAATTAAGACAACAAATAAAGCTAATTCTAGGTTAAATGGTTTCTAAGAAAACATTTGAAGAAGATACAAAAGTTGTGATACACTGAAATTTCAATTGTTGTAATTTCTTCAGACATCCCCAGGGGAGTTTCATTCTCAAAATCAAACTGAAAACATCCAGAAAATAGCAGGGTACCATGTTCAATTTGACAAACACCCTTTTTCCAAGTTTCATGCCACCCTCACTTGACTATAACTGTATTTATGCTTGGAATAAAGAGCAGTAAAAACGAAGAGGCTCAGCCAGAACTCATTAGGCTCACAGCAGAGTTTAGGAAAACATAAATGGAATTTCAGTGGCTTCAGAGGAGCTTCCCTGCTGAGTGCTTCAGCCTCTACATGCTATCCACCCATGAAACCCACAGAAAACTAGTCAACTCATGGAGCCTATTGAAAACTCACACTGCTCAGTCTGGCCCACAGGATCTCCATCCCATCTACACATGAGAATCATCTGCAAGCTTTCTTTAAAAATGTTGCCCTTTCCCCCACATCCCAAGGAATTAAATCAGAACCTCTTACAGTGAAGTCCAGACATCAGTACTAAAAGAAAGAAGGTAAAGAAAGAAAAATATAAGTTCCCCAATAGCTTCATATGCAGCCAGGGTTCAGAAACATGGACAAAGACTCTCTGCCTAGTTGAACTGTTTCTATTTTTCATTTGCCCTGGTGATAGATGACTATCCTGATTTTTAATGAATTTTCTTACTCAAAAATAATAATATATATCCTATTTTACTTTTCTCAGGACTATTGTGATTATATGAAATTATCTTATGTGGAGGAGAGGAAGAACATTAATAGTACGTGAGCATTTACAGCTCACATAGATACTTAAAAACACTATCTCGGTCAGAGCAATTAGGCAAGAGAAAGAGATAAAGGACATCCAAATTGGAAATAAAGTCAAATTAGCCTTGTTTGCAGACAACGTGATCTTATAATTAGAAAAGCCTAAAGACTCCACCAAAAAACTTGGAACTGATAAATGCATTTAGTAATGTTGCAGGGTACAAAATCAACATACAAAATTCAGTAGCATTACTACACACTAACACTGATCAATCTGAAAAAGAAATCAATAAAGCAATCCCATTTACAATAGTTACAAAAAGTTAAAATACCTAGGAATAAATTTGACCAAAGAAATAAAAGATCTCTAAAAGAAAATCTATAAAACACTGATGAAAGAAATTGAAGAGAACACAAAAATAGAAAGATATCCTATGCTAAAGGATTAGAAGAATATTGTTAAATTATCTATACTACACAAAGCAATCTACAGATTCAAAGCAATCCCTATCAAAATATCAATGAGAATCTTCACAAAAATAGAAAAAAATCCTAAAATTCATATGGAACCATAAAAGACGCTGAATAGCTAAAGCAATCCTAAGCAAAAAGAACAAAGCTGGAGGCATCACACTGCCTGATTTCAAATTGTAATAGAAAGCTATAATAACCGAAACAGCATGGTACTGGCATAAAAACCAGATACATACAACAATGGAACAAAATACAGAACGTAGAATTAAATTCACACACTTATAGCCAACTCATTTTTGATACAGGCACCAAGAATATATACTGGGGGAAAGGCAGTCTTTTTAATAAATAGTGCTGAGAAAACTGGATATCCACATGCAGGAGAATGAAACTAGATCCCCATCTTTCATCATATACAACAATCAATTCAAATGAATTAAATACTTAAACGTAAGACCTGAAACTTATGAAACTACTGAAGAAAACATTGGAAAATTACAAGACATTAGTCTGGGAAAAGATTTTTTGTGTAAGATCTCAAAAACACAGGTAACAAAAGCAAAAATAGAAAAATGGTATTACATCAAGCTAAAAAGCTTCTGCATAGCAAAGAAAACAATTACCAGAGTAAAGAGACATGCCACAGAATGGGAGACAATATTTGCAAACCATCCATCCAACAAGATATTAATAATGAGAATATGTAAAGACTTCAATTCAATATCAAAAAAAATCCAATGTTTAAAATGAGCAAAAAGACTTGAATAGACATTTCTCAAAAGAAGATATAAAATTGGCCAAGTATATGAAAAAATGCTCAACATCAATAATCATCAGCAAAGTGCAAATCAAAACCTCAATTAGATATCCTCTCACTCCAGTTAAAATGGCTATTATCAAAGAGATAAAAGGATTTGAAGAAAGGGATACAGTCATACACTGTTCATGGGAATATAAAGTAGTATAGCCACCATGGAAAGTAGTATAGAGGCTCCTCAAAAAACTAAAAATAGACCTACCATATGATCCAGCAATCCCATTGCCAGGTATATATCCAAAATAAAGAAAATCAGTATATCAAAGAGATATGTGCATTCCCATGTTTGTTGCAGCACTATTCACAATAGCCAAGATATGCAATCAACCTAAGTGTCCATCAATGGATGAATGGATAAAGAGAATGTGGTACATACACACAATGGAATACTCTTCAGTTATTAAGAAGAAAGAAATCCTGCTATTTGCAGCAACATGAGTGGAACTGGAGGTCATTATGTTAAGTGAAATAAGCCAGGCACAGAAAGACAAATAACACATATTCTCATTCATATGTGGAAGCTAAAAAAGTGGATCTTATGAAGGTAGAGAGTAGAATGATGGTTACCAAAGGTTGGTAAGGAAAGAGGGAGGGAGAACAAAAAGTATTTGATTAATGGGTAAAAAAATACAGTTAAATAGAAGGAATAATCCTTAATACTAGAAGGAATAATTTCTAGTATTTGATGGTACAATAGAAAAATTATAGTCAACAAAAATTTATTGCATAGTTTAAAATAGCTAAAATAGAAGAATTGTAATGTTCCCAACACAAAGACAAGATATATGTTTGAGGTGATGGATATTCCAATTACCCTGATTTTGACATTATTCATTGTTTACAGGTATTGAAATATTAAACGTGCCCCCAAAATATATACAGCTATGATATATCAATAAAAACACACAAAAAGACCACTTTTTCAGACCTCAAAGTCATTCTTCTGTTCTTGGTACACTTGGGAGATAAAAAATACTAGAAGGAGTGAATAAATGAATGAATTAATCCATAACTTAGAGTTGAGGAAAATGATGCTCAAGCAGGTTAAAGAATTGCCCAAGATCATAAAACATGCCTATCCAACTTCAAAGGCCAAGATCTTCCCATGACCCAAAACTCCATTTGGGCTAGAAGAATCTGAGTTTTCATTCTGATGCTGGCACTAACTGGATGTGGGTAGGCCTTAACCTATTTATTAGCTCTAGTTCTCCTTTCCTGTGAGTGTAAAACAAGAAAATTAAACTAGGCTATCCCCGATGTTGCTTACAGGTCTAATTTTCTATAACAATGAGATTTAATATGCCAAAACATGTCCAGTCCAAGTATTGCTGTTTACTACATATATATTTCTTTATTTTAAATATCATGTTCATTCAAATTACAAAACACCTATCATTAAGAGAAAACTATCTAGAATTCATTTTAGAGTAAGTTATGCCAACTTAAAGATGGATTGGCTTACATGTAATAGCCAAATATAAAAAGTTATAAAATTGTTCTAGGTTCTATGATGGTAAATAAAATACAATGACATTCTACAAGCAAATAAGGTGTGCAAAATATTTTTTGTTAAAAAATGGGAACAAAATAATTTATTCTACCAACCAAAGTATACCATGCTACCAGCATTTTACAGTTGATTGAATAAATTCTATACACACATATGTGTGTGTGTATATATATTATATATATATTTCTGAATATATTTCAAATATATACTTCAGATGATAAAGAAATGGAAGGTAGAAAATAAAACTAAAGAAAAACATTAATTCAGTAGTCAAGATATAGCGAAAACAAATTGTAAGTTTTAATCAGGATTATGTCCTTGTTTATAGAAACAGAGTATAAAAATATTAATAGAAGAGCAGATTCTGGGTAAAGAATAGCCAGTTCTGTTTTGGTAACCACCACTCACCTGCTCCAGAAAAAAATAAATCAATTTTATTTTCATCTTCCATTTTCAGTGAGGAAGATTTATCTGCTTCATTTATTGGCTCTCTATCAACCAGTAATCTGATCTGACTCAGTAGAAAATCCTTCCATTCATAGTAAAAGATTATTAGCTTAATAAATGATGCCTTAAATTTAATATTAAACTGGAACAAGGTATCATCTTATCCTGCTACCTTAAGATGATTTTTTATTGTTGATTTTTTATTTGGTTTTTTATAATCAGCCACAAGTGACAGTCTCCTCAGATGCCCCTTCGCAAAAGAGGTAACAAGTCCACCCTTATTAAATATGCAAGTGCAAGTAACCTACCATCAATATTATCCTCTACAAATAGTGATAGTCATACTGACCTTAAATACAATCCTGATAATTGCATAAAATCACCTACTTGACCACACAGGAAATTGTAAATTATTATGGTTTTAAACCTTTAAAAAATCTTATAAAACATAAGCTGCAACTACACTAATTATTCTCAACATCTTCCCCTCTAAATCTATTCTTCCTTTGCACAGGGTTTCCCTTATTATTAACATCTTGCATTAATTTGGTACTTTTTTTTACAAATAATGAACCAATATTGATACCAAAAAAATGAAATACTAAGATATATCCATAACTTATATCCATAAGATCTATATGAGGAAAACTGAAAAACTCTGATGAAAGATATCAAAAAGATTGAAACATATGGAGAGATATTCATGTTCATGGACAGGGATACTCATTATTGATAAGATATCAGTTTTCCAAAACTGATCAATAGATTTATGTAATGTTAATCAGAATCGCTGAAAGATATTTTGTGGATATCAAGAAACCGATTCTAAAGTTTATTTGGAAAGGCAAAAGACCTAGAATCGCCAACACGATATGAAGTAAAAGAATAAAGTCAGAGGACACTACCTGACCTCAAAACTTACTATGCAAAGATACAGTAACAAAGACAATGTGGTATTGTCAAAAGAATGAACACACAGATCAATAGAATATAATAAATTGATGTAACGGAATAGAGAGCACAGAAATAAACCCACATAAATTTAATCAAATGATCTTTAAGTAAGGAACAAAGGAAAGTTAATAGAGAACAGATAGTCTTTTCAATAAATGATGCTAAACCAGTTGGACATCCACATACAAAAAGAGTTAATCTAGACACAGATCTTGTATTTTTCAGAAAATTAACTAAAAAATGATCATAACCCTAAATGCAATATGCAAACTATATAATTCTTAAAAAATAACATAGAAGAAAATCTAGATGATCTGGGGTTTGGCAATGAGTTTTCAGATACAACACCAAAGGCATGATTCATGAGAGAAAAGATTTAAGTGAGACTTAATTAAAATTAAAAATTTCTGGTCTACAAAAGAAACTGTAAAGAGAAGGAAAGACAAGTCACAGATTGGGAGAAAAAAATGGCACAATATCTATCTGATAAAAGGACTTCTACTCAAAATACACAAAAACTCCTAAAACTCTAAAATAAGAAAGCGAACAACAAAATTAAAAAGTTGGCAAAAAATCTCAACAAACACTTCAATAAAGAAGTTACACAGTTGGCAAATAAGCATCTAAAAAGATGCTCAATAGCACACGTCATTAGGAAATTGAAAATTAAAACAATAACGTGAAACCACTACAAACCTATGAAAATGGTTAAAATCTAAAACACTAACACCACCAAATGTTGGCAAGGATGTGGAGCAACAGAAACTATCATTCATTGCTGGTGAGAATGCAAAATAGTACAGCTACTTTGGAAGATTGGCAGTTTCTTATAAAGCCAAACATAGTCTTAACATATGACCAAGCAATCATGCTCCTTGATATTTACCCAAACGTACTGAAAACTCATGTCCACACAAAAACCTGAATAAGAAAGTTTAAAGCAGCTTTATTCATAATCAAGAATAAAAAAAACCTGGAAGCAAACAAGATGTCCTTTAATAGGCCAATGGATAAACAAACCATGGCACATCCATAAAACCAAATATTATTCCATGAAAAAAGAAATAAACTATCAAGTCATGAAAAGATATAGAGGGACTTTAAATGCATATTGCTAAGTGCAAAAAAAAACAGTATGGAAAGACTGCATACATACACAGAAAGCTACTATGTGCGTGCATGCAGTCTTTTGAAGCTATTGTGCCTTGTGACCTGCTATATTTAATACCCTGATTAAATCCACTGTAAAGCAAAAATAATCACAAATCATCATTAATCAGGGATCATCTGCGTTTGGGATATTAAAGTTTTATAAATACATGGCTTGCAAATATTTTCTCCCATTGCATAGGTTGCTTTTTTATTTTGTTGATTGTTTTCTTTGCTGTGAAGAAGTTTTTAGTTTGATATAGAAGACTACATTTAAGATATTAAGATGTAGAGTAGAACCTAGAAATGAGGAAGTAGCTGTAATAGTATTTGTAATCAAGTTATGTTTTTGTTGTTTGTTTAAAACAGAAAATTCTAGAGCGTGTTTGTATGCTGATGGGATGATGCAATAGAAAGAGAGAAAGGGAAAAACTGATGAAATGATGTCCTAAGTAGGCAAAAAAAAAAAAAAAAAACTCAGAACCAGGGCATAAGAGAAAGTGTTCACTTTTGTAAGAACAAGAACATTTCTTTCAATATAATGAATGGAAAGGCATAAAATGCAGATAGAGATATAGGAAGATTTGGAAACATGGTAGTGGAAAGATGGGGAGTTTCTTATTTTATTACTTCTCGTTTTTAAAAAATGAATATGAGGTATGGTCATCAGCTAGGAGTTGGTAAAGGCAGAGGATGGAGGAACAAAGAGATGAAGGAAAAGAGTGGTGATAGTGAGAAAGTGATAAACTTAATGGACTGGATATATCCATTAGAAAAGGGTGTTTGAAATTGAAATTTCAGAGGTGGTAAAAGGGATTGAGAACAATTATATGAAAGTGACTATATTTTAACTGAAAAGCATGTAGTTTTATGAGGGAAAGACCTTTATTTTCCTCACCACTGTATCCCAGACTAGCTCATAGTAGTTGCTTGATTAATATTTCTTAAATGAATAAGTATAATGATGGATTATAGAATATGATAGGTAAATAGAACCCTGGGGTCAGAATGGAGAAGTTGAATAGAGAGAAAGGGTAAATTGAATGTATCACTACAAGTATTACAGTAAGTGAGCATAAAGGATAAGAAGTAATTAGAGGGTGGCATATTTGAAATTGGAATTTCAGAATTGTAAACAAGGAAATGTGTAGCTGATTCGGGCTTAAGGAAATGACCAGTAACAATAAAAAGGTCACACGGCTGGAGGAACAGAGTATTAGACAGGTCATGTAAGCAAAAATAATGATAGAAGAAGAGAGGAACAGAGTAAATCAGGTACTATAGTCTTAAGTTAATAGGGAGAGTGATGGTGATAATCAGGATGTGGGTAGGTGACATTGACAAGGGGATATCATGGGTAATATAGTCTTATGACACATGTTTCAAAGAAGTAGGGCATTTTGAAGTAAAATGAAAAGCCAAAGAAATATTTGGAATAGTAACTGTCAACGATTTTGATTCGATTGGTTGATAGCTGAAGCAAGATTGGCATAGCATCAAATTCTTTTTTATTGCTGCTATATGTGCCCAAACTTTTCTCATTGTCTTCGTCCCCAAGCTAGGAAAAATAATGGCCCCCAAAGATGTCCACATTATAATCCCCAGACCCTGAATATTATATTATAAGACAAAAGAGACTTTGCAGATGTGATTAAAGACCTTGAGATGGAGAGATTATCCTGTATTTCAGTGTGAGCCCAATGTAATCACAAAGGTCATTATAAGAGGGAGCAGGACTAGGCACAGTGACTCATGCCTGTAATACCAAGAATTTGGGATGCCAAGGCATGAGGATCAGTTGAGGCTGGGAGTTCCAGATCAGCCTGGGCAACATGGCAAGACCCTATCTCTACAAAAAAAAATTAAAAATTAGCCAGGTGTGGTGGCACATGCCTGTATTCCTAGCTACTCAGAAGGCTGAGGTGGGAGGATGCCTAGAAACAAGGAATTTGAGGTTGCAGTGAGCTGTGATCACATCACTGCACTCCAGCCTGGGTGACAGAGCCAGACTCTGTCTTTAAAAAAAAAAAAAGATGGAGTCAGAAATGTCACAGTAGTAGGAGATGTGATGACAAAAGCAAGAGGTAGGCATTGTATGAGGAAGGGGTCAAGAACCAAGGAATGCAGGAGGCCTCCAGAAGCTGAAAAGAGCAAGGAAATAAATTCTCCCCTGAAGATTTCAGGAGGAATGCAGCCCTGCTGATACCTTGATTTTAGACTTCTGACCTTCAAAACTGTAAGAGAATAAATCTGTATTTTATTTATTTATTTATTTTTATTTCAGCATATCATGGGGGTACAGATGTTTAGGTTACGTATGTTGCCCTTGCCCCCCATCCCCCCGTAAGTCCGAGTTTCAAATATGTCCATTCTTCAGGTGGTGCACATTGCACTCTTTCTGTGTGCCCATACCCAGCCCCTCCTCCCTCCGCCCGCCTCCCCACTCCCCCCTGCCCAACATCCAATAGATG